>VKOC01005656.1:0-23370 GCA_009364415.1 Spea multiplicata | reverse complement strand
ATATAATCAGGAAAGGCATATATATATACTTGCTTTACGTACTTTATTTTTAACAATCCTGACATTTATAATTTATGTTAGGGAATATGCAACACCTTACACAATAAAGATAGCCAACATTCTGTTTGATATTGGCAAAATGCCATAGATCTATGATGGTCTGACTTCCTAATTAGTTGCTAGCCTAAGGCATTACTTTTAATCCCTTCCCTGAGAATCGTCCAACAGCAAGATGATAGCTTTTGATTCAAGCCCTGACCTAAGAAACCACCCAAGAATTGTAGCATTAAAAGACTGTATAATATAGTAAAAGCACAGTAATGCAGGTGAATACAATAATTTGACAATTAATACAGAAGACATTTGTGAATTCCACTTGGTAGCAATATTTGATTTGAAGTTTATTGTGAATATCTGTTCTTTGTGTGTGGAAGTACCGTATTGGCTCGATTATAGGCGTACCCCTAAAAGTTAGGTTCTTTTGTAAAGAAAATTTTCTTAGTAAAAAAAAAAAACACTTAGTGGAATACTCGCCCCCCCCCCAAGATATGCTGCCACTATGCCCCCAAGATGTGCCCCCCCTAGACTTACTAAAGCAGACTCTCGGGTGTCTTGCAGGGCTGGCGGGGGACATCTGCACAATACACGTAGACAACTTCCGGTGCTGGCACTTCCGCCGTGGGAAGTGCCGACAAGGGAGATTGTTAAAGCGCACCCTGCTGCCTGCCTGGCGCCTGGAACTGCAATATCCCGGGCGTTGGGCGATACAAATTGTGCATTCCTGCGCTAGACCCCGAATATAGGCCGAACAGAAAAAGGACACAAACATGTTTTTAGAAAACGACTTCCTCCAAAATGCACACAGTATCAGAGAATTGAGGGTCACCATATTAACTAAGAAAATGTAGAAATTTAAATAGACTGTCTGTGTCAACTGCTGCATTTCACACACACTAAGACACACGTTCGCATTCCCATTTAAAATCATTACACAAATGTAATCTTGATTCACAATCTTTGTATCTTGCTCTGACTGTGTATGTTGCTGTATACATATAAGGAAAATGTCTGCTTTAAAGGTATAATATGCCTGAAGAGGAGACCTATATAGGCACAAAAGATTGCAATCTATTATACTTCATTACCAAATTTTCCCCGACGGCTAATGGTACAACTCTATATTATATATGTATCATAGACAGATAAAGAGGTTAGGTGGGCTAGCCATAGAGCATAACTAAAGCCACAAATGAAGTGTGGGCTTGAACCATATATCTGTGAAGCCGAGATGGGAACTGAATCAGTTTAACCGACCTAAGTCTTTAGAGAGCGAGTTCAGTTTATGTATGGGCTTTGACTGTAGTAGCCTCGACTTTCGTGCTAGGCATCCATCAAAGCACACATAACCCCACCACCCAATAAAAACACGACAACATGAATTTGGGTAGAAAAAGGCCACATCCGATTTTATTTAAATGCAGGACATTGCCACGCAGACCTAAAACCAAAATAGGTGCGTTAACAGGACAATGCCCAACACACAGAACCATAAATAACATAAATTAACATAGTTAAACATTAACCATTTAAATGCAAAAAACCACCCCAAGCTTACCAGGTTAATCAGGTAACACACAGGGAAGGACATACCGAGATGCCCAACCCAAAACCTGAGGTTCCCAGCTCCACCTGCCAGGAAAACCTCCCACCACCAATGCTCTCCTATCAGCATTAACCCCTTAGAATACCTGGTAAGCATACGCACGACTGTGACAGAACAAACAATCCAAGACAAACAAGACAATAAAAGAAGGGAGGGAGGGTGGGACAAACAGGAATGGTAAGTGACAGAAAATGGTGCTTACCCCTTTGGCGCCAATCCCTTAAATAGCCCCACCGTTAACCCCTCCCCCAACATTCAAAAAATGCCGCCAAGGCCTATCCCTGCTCGGCACCCAGTCAACGGCCCACTCAGGCCCATTCTGACCCCCGTGGTCTTCAGGAGAGCTGGGTCAACATTACAATAAAACACTAAAAATCATATTTATTGGTGTAAAACTGGAACAATTTTGAAGGCTATTATCAGCCAAACCAATTCATTAGATTACGTGACATACCGTATCGGACCAAATTTCAGCCATCTACGTTGGTTTTTTTTTAATATAGATTAACATAGATGAATTATAATCTTTAGGAACATGATTTCACTATTACGCCAGGTTATCCAAAATGACTATTCGATAAACATTCTAGGCTCCCTGTTGGCTCGAAACTTATATAAGAATTGTGAAGAATTCCTTGTTTTGTATGATGTTTAAGTTCTCTTTGGTTACTCCCATGTGAGCTCTTCCTATTCTAAAAAGTGCCACCATTTCAAACATTGCAGAGCTATTCCATTATTTTTATGACAGTCACCTTTATATGGGTTTGGGGAGTTGTGTTGGTTTATTCTAAAGAAAATCTGTGAGAATGTGTATTACTGAAAAAGATCAAACATAGTTCATCCTATTTTGAATTGTCAGTATGTGTAGCATTCTCTTTCAGCTTTCGGAGTGTCAGTTCTTGGTCGTATATATCTGATTATTTCTTGTATCTTTATTTCTGTGTCATAAAGTTCAAAGCATGTGTGTGGCATAAAGGGGTCCCAGACTGACACTTTATAGAACAGTTATTGTAACTCATGATTGCAGCAGGCTGCAATAGATCACTATATTGTGGGATTCTGTAATAAAGCAATGTTCTCCACGTACTTTCATTTGCTACATATTTTTATAAACTATTTGTTTCCTTTGTGATTGCACTATATCTCATTATTAGCACAAAATTGTCACTTTATTTTGGAGCCACAAAATGTAATTGCCAATTTGCTCCTTATGCTTTCATTGGTGAAAAAGCCCTCCAATCTGGATGTGAATCATTTCCAGAGACAGCAGCTTTTTTCAGCTGTTACTTTACCATACTCTTTGTCTCTTAGATTTCTTTTGTTACAAAAGTTAATCCAGTTTATAATTAAGTCGACTGATAATTTCATCTGATAATGACTATTGTGGGGAAGACGAATGCAGAAACCGTTTTTAAAACTATTATCAACCTAGATAATGATTGCTATCTCCTTTATTCCGCAAGGAATCTATAATGAAAATTAAATATAAAGGAATATTGTTTTCCTATCTCTAATTAAAACATCAAAATGGTTCTAATTGTATAATTATTTATGATATACAGGACAAGGAGGTCCACACTAAAAAGGAAATTAATTAAATTTATATATACCGATCAGCCATAGCAATATGACCACCTGCTTCTGCTTGATAATGTGTAGGGCTCTCTTTTGTCGCCAAGACAGCCCTGACCCGTTGACCTCCGAAGGTGTGCTGTGCTATCTGGCACCAAGATGTTACCAGGAGATCCTTAGAGTCCTGTAAGATGCAAAATGGGGCCTCCATAGAGGCATCCTAGTGCCATGTGTTCTCCAGGTAAGTGAATTGGATATTTCCACTTAGGGGTGTACTGACTTTTGTTACCAAGGTTTAGACATTAATGGCTGTGTGTTGAGTTAATTTGAGGGGACAACAAATGTACACTGTTATACAGGCTGTACACTCACAATTTACATTGTAGCAGAGTGTCTTTTCTGCAGTATTGTCACATGAAAATATATAATAACATATTTACAAAAATGTCAAGACTCAAAGATATTCTCACCTGGAACTAAAACCTTCTTTATATGGTGCTTATTTCATCCTTTGTTGAGACTATATATCTGGTTCTAGATTGGTGTCTAAGAGCACAGAAAGTGGTCTAAGGACATGTACTTTACATTGTTGTATGAATGCATGTATCACTGGAGAGCAGAGGTTTGCTTCTCAATGACATCACTTACAGAAACTCACAGAACAATGTTCATTAATCCACAGTGGACAACCAAGTACAAGCCTATTTTTTTTCACCTCTTTGTTCATAAGACCACCCGGATGCTTTTGTGCACCAGTTGACTTGAGGGACCAAAGGTCGAAGACCATGGTTAACAGCCAACTCTAGACCCAGCATTAGTAAATGATTACGCTGATTTTTTCACCAAAAATGTTATTTAACCCCTTAAGGACAATGGGCGGTCCTTAAACCATTAAAAACAATGCATTTTGAGCCCGTACATGTACAGGCTTTGTCATTAAGGGGTTAATGCAGTTTTATACAGTTTAATTCCTTTGGTAACCAATGCCCTATGTTAACAAAGATTTGCCATTGCTCTTCTGTGCTTTCAATTCACCTGAGCTTGCATTGTGTTTGCTTGGAAGTGACCGTGAACGCTAAAAGGCTTACTGCAGGTATCATCAGGAAATGGAATAAATAACTAAAAATACCCCAGTGATCTGTGTGTAGCCAAGGTGTCTGACAAATTCAATTAAACATGTCATACATCAACCACCACAGTGTTATTGACAAGGATGTTGTAGCATTGAATTTTAATTATTCAGCTTGCATTGATCACTTGGAATTCTGGTGAGAATCATTTTCAGATCACCTCTATAAGCTTAGGGTTGTTGTTTAATAACCCCTTAGCTGCATCTTGTGAATCTTGATGTTTCCCTGAACATTTATTAGACTCATTTTATTTCTGTTTGTTGATCTTCTAAAATTTTGCCGAATAGGATTGTAGAATGTAAAAATAAAATTCAGTATAATTAAGAACATCATAGGACTTTAAATAAAATAATGCTTATTTTAGTTGCGGATTCTGATCTAGTGTAGCAGATAATGCAATATACCAATATCAATTGGAGTCCAATATCAATACGGCATTTCTATTTTTGACTGCTGAGTGCCCTGCTTTTTAATCATGAAATTAACAAAGTAATGCTCATAAAGACCCTTTGAGGGCCAGAAAGATAAATGACAATGATCCCTTTCAAACATTGAGGGTTATCCTAAGTCGTTCTTGTTCAGCCTTTGTAATGTGGCTGACTGGACCATTCCATTACTTCCTGTGTTGACAGTTCAAACTTTACACCAGAGTTACTTTTTATGAATAACCTTTAATTTTATCCTTTTTCTCTGTAAGTTTCAAGGTCCCTATTTTTTATGAGGGGGATCAACTATTATGTCTAGTATGGTGTAGGTTAGGGAAGAGCAATTCTAAGTACTGCGCTATGGCATGGGAGAACACAGTCTAGGTGAAGAAGTAGAAAATATTGTGCAGTGAAATATTATGACTTTTCCAAATAAGCAGTTCAGCCATGGTATGTTAGACTCACATGTATCAATCTCTCCTTGACTTACGAAAACTGGATATACTTAGAAGTGGTCCATGCCTGACAAAATTTTAGGAGGCATTTACATAAAATTCAACTGAGTGATTATTAATCATATAATAGGCTCTATGATATGTAAGCAGCACACTGGCTGTAGATACAAGTTGGATTTGTTGCTGGAGATACGTTTGTTAACAATCATACATGTTAATGTTTGTACCAGTAAATTAATACATTCCTCTCCTTCATATTTTAGGATACTAGGAATCTACATTTTATCACTTTAAATAACAATTTTATTGCATAATGCCAAAATCTTATGGCTTTGAGGTGTTAACATATGATTAGGGCACATATAATGCCTTAATTCATGGAAACAACCGTTAATGTGGTAAAATAGTGTTCAAAATCCAGCCTTTACATCTAGAGACCACTAATAAATCTCCCTAATGCCAGCTTCATGATCAGGAATTAATTATGCATGCATTCTTTCTGCAACATAGCAGTCTTTTGAAATATTTAGTTAAAACAGCAGCCATGACAATGCTTTCCAACGAGAAAAGCTTGTAGTTTTTCATAGTTGTTGCTTGAAGTCAATGAATGAACCTTATTGAGTCCTTTCATTATTCATGACCACACGAGTTAGAAGAAATGTATCTAAAGGAGACATCAACAGTTATGCGCCAAATCGTCAATTAAAGAATTCTGTTCCTTGTATTTTTCTGTGGTAAATACAAAATGGGTGATGATTCTCCACTTCCATGAGTGCTACTATAATTCTCCGAAAGAATAGGTGGCAGGTGCCTTTACAATTCCTTTAATTTATTATCCTAGAAGTTAGTACATTTAATAAAGCCTTGGTCTATAAAGGATTATACGGAACAGATAGGATTTCTGACACAAGTCCTTGAAAAGGTTGAGAGGTGTTTCCAAAAGTCAATAGAAGAGCTATCACCAAGCCTTGAATTCTATAGTACAGAGTGCCATAACAAATCAATTTCAATTTACTTGCTTGCAAAGAGAAGATTATTTTGACGGGGTCATACTTTTCTACGTAAATATACAGAGACTCAGTGAAGTTTAATGATTAATCCATTTTAGACATTCAAATTAGAATTTCTGTTTTTAGATCATATAAACAATAGAAACTGTATTGCCATATGGTTAATTTGCCTCCTGATTTCTGTATCCTAATTCAGTTTTGTGACATAAACTGACTCTGATATTAAACAGTGTGTCAGTCCTATTTATATATGTCTCAAAATCAAATCTGACAATAGAGTAATGCAATAAGCATTTGGAGATGGATGAATGTTGTTAATGGCATATAATTACAATGAGTGGCACTCTGGATAGTTCACCTTTAAAGAGCAGCTCTACCCATAAATTTTTGTTCGTTTGCCTTTTCTCTAGTGAGTTTTTTCATTGAGTATTACATTTTACTTTAGTTATGGTACTAAGTATATTACCAGCAAACGGTTACAATTCCCAATTGTGCTAACATTTAGATTCTTACCCGTAGACATTTCATGCATCCCTTTGTGTACTGTTTTTACTAGAAACAAAAATCGGATGTTTCAGCCATATAGAGGATTTATGGAGAGGATTTGGCTGAATCATCTCTTTCTAAATCCAGTGCTTTAGCAATTTATTCTAAAGCATAAAGACAAATACTAATAAAAAAGTTTCGCAGTTTAATTTACAAGATTTGGGTGATGAATTTAGCACAAAAACACTTACAACGAACACGATAATATGGCTGATTTTGACCAATGGCATTTTACGTTACTCCTTGTGCGCCTCAGTATTGAGTGCAAATGCAAAGTGTTTTCTGTATTGATAAAGTTTTCCTTTAGTTTATGTGTTTTATAAACATTTGATGGGCTACATTAGTTTACATTGGGCAAGAGAACAGAAAATGGCATCCATGTGTAAACGGACAATTTACTGTGCAGTCTAACTAAAAAAGTAGAGAAGGTAGCTGCCCTCCTCCTTAATGTTTGTACAATTCTTGAAAAGCTCCAACTGAAGTCAATGTAAAGATAAACGCAGTTTCTGATCAGTGGTAACCATGGTGATCTAAGAAAGGTGTACTGTAATTTGCTTCCCTTTGTTATAGTTGCATGAAATGTAGTTAGTAAACAATATGTGACTATAAATCAAAAATTGGGAGTACTTTAACAAAACAATACCTCACTGCAGTAAGTGAAAAGAGAGAACGTGCAATTGTGATTTTAAGTGGGGATACGATTGAGTAATCAGATCAGTACTAGCCATTGGTATTGTGATGTCATGTAATGCTATTTTTGCAGGAAACTATTGGTTACATTTATTGTCATTAATGTGATGAACAAAGAGTAGAACGTTTATAGAGAAAAACTTATAGAGGATATAGATTTAGTGGTAAGGGATGCATGATTGTGGAAGTGCAACAAAAGGAACCTACATAAAGTGAAAAACATGTTTCTTTATCATGATGCCAAATCTTTAGTTTTAGATCTGTGTTGGGATGCAACTTACATATATGTGAAGGATACATTTAAGGTACTGGACCATAAGGAAAAGCGAGAAATGACCGAATTGGCCTTGAGTCGGTGAGGCCTATGTTCTAATTAGCAATATAACTAATGCAACTGAATTATTGCGTTTTTTTTAAATATTGGTTAGTGTTGGCCTTTTCTGTATTTTGTGCCTCATTAGTTTGTGTTGGACTACCAGATTTTAAGTGGTAGAACTCATGTGATATGATATGTAATAATGTACTCATTATAGTGTTATAATTCTCTTTTAGGTACGATCGGGTAGTGGCAATTCAATTGAATGAAGATGGAGATTACAAATTAAATATAATATCAATATTTATGGGAAATGCATGTGGTATAGCAGAATTCATAAGAATAGATGTATAAAGAGGAGATTTTTTTGGAAAGACCAAAATGACTTGAACTATTCTGAATTTTGATGCATGGCAACACAGTCAGATCAAATAAAATAATGCAGAATTCAAATATACCTAAGAATGAGCAAGGGGCAATCCTATGAGTGTTAGAAGTATAAAATAAAGAAATGAACAATGAAATGGACAGTGTTAGAAATAGTTTAATGCACTGGGTGTCATATGCAACTTCATATAGATTTGATTAAGTGCTAAAATTATTTTAGGACCTGAGCAATTCATAATGGCTTTTCAACAGTGGCAGTAGAAAAATGACTCATAATATAACATAAAGCAGTATCCCACCCATAGTCAAAGTAGGTACAATGTGGACTGTCCAGGGCCCACTTCTCCTTTAGAACCAGTTTGTTATTGTTTCTGATTTTAAAATATCCCGTTGTAACAGGGCCATGCGATCTGCTGGTGCTATGTAAATAAATGTAATGTCTCTGAAAGACCTGCTACAGAAGAATGGATATTAAAGTAATTTAAGTATATTTTAATATGCATTATTTAACTGTGGATCCCCTTCTCCTATAGTGAGTAGGTGAATTCTTCAGAATGCCCCCAAGTGAGGGGGGGCACCATGGAAGTTTAAAGGGACCTCCCATAAACATTAAAGTTTTCCTTGTTGGTGTATGCTAAAAATGTATAGAAAAAGCCATACTTGCCTTTATAAATGAATTAAAAACATTTAGTTTGTTAGTTATGTCTGTCTTTCCTCTTTATTTAAGACCGTACAAATGAAAAGTATATTGGATATCAATGAAATAGCAGTAGGCTTTTTTTTTTTTTTTTTACAGCAATAGGGTTACGTTATTAGCCAATTAAACTGAATAGCTAGGAATTGTACAAACTATAGGCCAGTATATGACAAGTAATCTTTACTGTATCTCTATGTGGGACTACCCTTGGTTATTTTATTTATGGTTTTAAATGAGAAAATAGGTGACACTGTTGGAGGTTAATTAAATGTATTTGTGTTTAATATCTATCGACATTAATGCACATACAATAGTAATAGATTATTACCCCTTAAAACTCATTTTGAACTTTAACATGTTTTTACAACAACAAAAAGAACTATGTAAAACTATGTATTCATTTTGTTCTTTACAGTAAACAAGTAGAAAGCACAAACTGAAAACTGCGTAAGATGTTGAGAAGCTATAGTCGTATTTTAGGTTACGCATCTCTGAGCTGCTGACAACGGATACGTATCTTTATTATGTACGCCATCACACATTTTAGGCAGTGCTGTCCTACTGAGTTAATTGTATCTTTTGCACATTTGTTACAAATAAAGACATGTCTTCACCACACAGTTGTCACTGTGCAAAAGGTCTTTCTATCTTCTATAATGAACCAACATAACATTTTTACAGGTGATTCTGGTATTCAGCAGACACTTTAGAGGCTAGACATGTCTCTTCAGAAGAGATGTCATATTAAGTTTCTTTAGAAATGATGGCATTTCATGAAGAGAACTGTCTAGTCTTCAAAGCGTATGCTCCAGATTATTATTTAAGGATGTAATACAACCACTTGTATTTTCTTTGTCCCCAAAGACATAGCCTGTATAAAAATGTCATGCTATTAAAATATCCCTTCAGGGTAAGCTAGAGGAAAGAAGCATACATGGGTATTTTTTTACTATAATTATTTCATGAACTATATATATATATATATTATATATATATATATATATATATATGTGTGTGTGTGTGTGTGTTTTTATAATAAAGATGGCTTAAGGATAACCAGATAATTAAAAGTAGTATCCAACAATGACAATTTTAGGAACCAACAAGAAAAGCATTATTTAGTATGGTAAATATTCTCTATGACTTGCATTACATACTGTATAGGTTCTTGGACCAATCCAGACTCCATAACAGAACGGTTTAACTACAACATAATTAAAAGCAATGTCTGTTTCATCTGCTTCTGTATAATCTGCTACATCCTATTTCTTACCCCCATCTTTATTGCTCTTTTTATAGCTTTCAACTCAAAAAGTTATAGTGGTTATGATGGTTCTATATCTTAAACAGCACTGGTAACTTAGCTGTGCCAATGTTGGCAGGTTACCTAATTTTTCTAAATCGAGGAGACAGGAAATCCTATGTCTAACTATTTTTGTTCTGGTCACTGGATAGAGATAAATAGTCTTTAGTTAGACTACATATGAAAGAATGTCAATTTAGGCTAAAACAAAGGTCTGGTATAGTGTAATCTTTAATAAGAATAATTTAGCCCTTGTGTCCCAATTGGTGATTTACAGGAAGCTTGGAGTGTATAAGTATTAAAGTCATTAAAATAAAGAAAAGATCCACAGAGCAAGTATGTGATGAAGGAGAGCCATCAGTTAGTCTGAAACGCAACTCCAGGAAATTTTGGAAACCAGAAGTAACACAATGTTAGAGAGCAATGCTGCTAGGTGATCCTCACATATCACAGGTGCATCAATGAGCCTTGGCTGCTCATGACCCTGTCGCTGGTGCACTGCTTTTCCTTCCTTGGACCACTTTTGATAGATACGGACCACTGCAGACCGGGAACACCTCACAAGAGTATTTTATATGCTCTGACCCAGACATCTAGCCATCACAATTTGGCCCTTAACAAAGTCACTCAGATCCTTACATTTTTCCTTTTTCTAACACATCAACTTTGAGGACAAAATGTTGAGTCGGTGCCTGATATGTCCCACCCACTGACAGGTGCCATGATAATAAGATTATAAGTATTATTCTCTTCACTTGTCAGTGGTCATAATGTTATGGCTGATCAGTCTACAATTTATGAATGTACGTCATTCATTATAGATACTTTTGACAATGTTACAATGTTTCTGGAATACATGATCAAGACGTAAAAAATACGTAGGATTTTGTTACTTTGTGTTATTTCCAGTTTCCAATGTTTCCATTGCGTTCTGACGGAAGGCTCTCATGCATCACATACCTGTTCTGCACATCCTTTCTTTATGTTAAAGATATTAATACTCCATGCTTCCTGTAAGTAGCCCATTGGGGCACTGGGCAAACTTATTTATATTAAATACTATACTATACCAGTCCATTATTCCAGTTCTGTGTTTTGGTCTAGATTAACAGATCTAGATAGATATTTTATGGACATTATTAGTATTGGATTACTGCATTTATAAATTTGTATGTTTATTGTAATTTTTATTTCATGTTCTAGTATTCCCACTACTAAGCAAATCAACCCTGGCCTGAAGAGCTGTGTAAAATCTACTGATAATTACCATAATGTAAGAACTTTATTTGATAATTTTACTGGCACCAACAAATTAAATGAAAGTGTATGTTTAATACTATATAACATTTAATGACCTATTTGTAAACTCATTGTTGACACCTTTGTAAATCATGTGGGTAATAATGAACAAATTCATTAAAGCGGGCCCAGGTTGTCATTTTTATGTACTTCTTATTTTCAACTGCCTGCCCACAGTACAATGTATAATAATGATGTTACTTAAAACTATACATAATACTAATTTCAATAATATTGATAATAATTACACTTGGGCGCCCGCAAAGTCTTTATGTTTGTCTTCGGGAAAAAAACCTTCATATACATTCTTCGTTTTTGTTTTTTTTCTTCATTTTCTGGCAGTTGCAATGGAAATACCATGAAATGGGGATGAAAGAAATAAATCAACGCGTATTAGAAATTGAATCGGTAACTTACATTGCAACTTACCTTCAATGGCATACTTACCAACAACTTAAATTTAAGGGTAGTATTAGTTTGGTTAAAAAATCTATTAATTTATTATCTAATTTTAAATGTAATAATTGTTATTAAAAAAAGTTGTTAATGATTTATTATATTATAAAAGCTATTTTTTATATTTATTTATTCTACCTACAGTTGCATACCTACTTTACCCGAATTTGATGGGAGTGAAAAAAAACTGCCCCAGTTATAGGGTAATGTAAGGTTAGGGATATTAGTAGTGCACCAATTTGGTTAAAGATCTATTATTATTATCTATTTTTATTTAATTGGTGTTATTAAATGCATGATGTCACAAGACTAAGTTGATTGGACAAACGAAGATCAGCTCACTCAATCAATGTAGCTCTCTCACTGGAAAATCTCATCAGAGAATGTCCTTCATAATGCATAATTAAGTCCATCTAATACAGTTTTTCATTTTCTCTAAACTCACAATTTAATGTATAAATTCTGTGAATGTCAAAAAACTTTTTTTTGCAAAAAAGGGTTAGCTCTGTACGCAGCTTCGACTTTAATGGAATAGGTCCTATTGCTACCTAAATTTGTGTTGGAATAAAACATGCCACATTACTTCTTTATGAAAGGGAATTAAAGAATGTATTAATCTGTTGAGATACATTTAAAGTCTGAATCATACCTGCAGAGCTGCTTAGTCACACGGTTATACTTAAATTTTATGTATAAAACTTCTCTAATGCTCAGTCGGTTGGAAATTAGGAATGAAAATATTATTCATGTCCACTGCTAGTTTCACAGTGTGAACATTTAAGATGTGTGAATGTATTTGTGTGAATGTATGCATGTATGTTAGAATTAGAATGTATGTATCAGTGTGTGTGTTAGCATGGATGTGTATGTGTAAGCGGTGTGAGAAGGAGTGTGTGTTAGCATGATTGTGTAAATGTGTGTTAGTGAGCATGAGTAAGTGTATGTTAGTATAAATAATATGGCAAAGGATGTGTATGTGTGTAACAATGTGTAAGTGTGTGTACATATATGTGCCAGTGTATATGTTGGGGGACAAGGGGCCGATGGGGCTTTACTTTGGGGTTTTACTTTACATATATAGTAATTTTCACCTTTGTTTAATCCTTTGTTTTCTCCCACACTTTCAGTGTATGTCTGTTTTATTTCTATTACAAGCTATTTGGAAATGGCCCATTTTCTTTGTCTATCGCTTTCTGCAATACAGACAGAAGGACGGCTTCACTTGCTGGCGGAACAGAGGCTGAAAATCTCTTAGAAGTGGTTGCTAGGACACATGACTTTTCCTCTGTAGATCTCTCTGATGTTTTGAAGCAAGACTTTCATGATATGAAATGAAAGCTTGTGGCTTATGTGTTACTTAAAAAGAAGACTGAGATGTGCAGGTTTTATATCTTTCTCCGATATGAAAGAGATTCTAGTTGTCAATATACGATGCTCATAAAATCCTTTTAGCCACCTGAGTGCTGCAGTAAATGACAAAGTTAGTCAGCATTTGGCATATCACTCATCACAGTCAATTGCATCTACGCTGCAGGAGATGGGCTTAATCCGGATACATAGAATGATAACATGTTTTTGCTATCATCCTAAATGTATGTATAGTGATTTTCTTAAACTTCTCTTAAAGATGCTTTTTAAACTAAAGAGGTGTAGGTTATAAAAAGTCATTATGGAAAGTCAGGACAGAAGGTGCTAAACCCTTGTGGAATATTAACTAATTTAATAAGAAAAGGAAGAGGGTTGCTGCATCATTATTTGGGGAACTAACAGCCCATAAAGAGAGGGAAGTATAAAAATGACATAAAGCAATAAATTGTCACTGAGTTTCACTATTGAGATGTTTCACATAAACCCCAAAATCCTTCTGCTTAAAATTCCACAAAATAGGATTTTAGCAGACAACATATTATTGTATGTAAACTGATATTTGAATACTATTTTAAAAATGTTAAGATACTGTTAAAGCATATTTAATGCCATGTCTGCTATAAAAATCAGTCGTCAGTGTTCCCTTCTGTTTCAACAAAAAAGATTTCATTAATTGAATAAAAAACATCTCTATATGTTTTAATAGCATCACAAGATCTAAATGTAAAAATAAGCCTACAGCCTCTCTATAATAAGAAACATCTTCTGCCCATCCTCTAATTTTGAGGTAAAAGCTCTGCTGTGTCCTGACGTGGTTAGTTGGACCAACTCAACCAGTCAGTATAAGTGAAACAAATGCGAGAAGGCCCATATGACTTGTAATTCTCCTTGTAATGTTCCAGCAGACACCTTGGGTCATGAACCACAGGACTTGAATCAGTGACCTTGAGCATGGCAGGTCATGCACCTGCTAGTCTCACCACCAGGAGGCTCTGTGGTATCTGGCATTCCTGTCCTCCCTATGTACCTGTCCAGGTTGTTGCTGGTTCCTGGCCATCAGCCATCAGCCAATTACAGGATTTTATAACCAGGGTTGCTCCCAGGCTCTCTTGTGGGAGCATTGTACTTCCTGGCCTCCTGATGGTTTGTCTTGGTTTAATTTGGTAGTAGTGCTACAACTACTGCTGAATTTAAAACAATCATCTAAGGTAGTAAACTGCCTTCCTTCAGCCTGAGTAATGTACAAAGGAAAAATGCTTGCAATTTCGCTTCTGTCAAGGATGGGAGACTGCACCAGTCAATGAAGACTGAAGTTTCTGAAAAAGAGTAGGGGAAAAAAGAAAATGAAATATGTTGTAGAGAAGGTGATAATAAAGATACTTGGCCTGGATCTTAATGATATTTACTGCCTGCAGGATCAAATCAGAGGAACACACACAATAAGATTACAGAACATTGAAGTGTGTCACAACATCTATCAGAGAGAAGAAAGATGATCCTTGACTGGACCATGCTTTGTGCTGCTGTATGGAGGTGAGGAAATCCCTCTTACTGTTCACAGGTATAACCCCTATGTGTATGACAAAGCCATCATTGCCTGGTTATATCGCTATTGTAACAAAATAAATAACTAACTTACTAACGGTAAGAGGAGGTTGCGTGTTCAGTTAAAAGAGCACAAGGAACAACATACCGTATTGGCTCGGATATGGGCCGCACCCGAATATAGGCCGCACCCTAAAAGTTTGGTGCTTTTTTAATGAAAAAGTTTTTTTTAATGGATATGCTGCCACTCTGTCCCCCCCACCCATGCTTCCACTCTGTCCCTCCCCCTCGAGATATGCTGCCACCTGCCCTCCCCAGATATGCTGCCACTCTTCCCCCCCCCAGATATGCTGCCACTCTGTCCTCTTCCCCCCCCGAGATATGCTGCACTCTGTCCTCTCCCCCCCCCGAGATATGCTGCCACTCTGTCCTCCCTCCCCGAGATATTCTGCCACTCTGTCCTCCCCTGAGATATGATGCCACTCTGCCCCCCGAGATATGCTGCCTCTTTGTCCCCCCCGACTTATCAGAGCAGACTCCCGGGTTCTGCGGGGCATCATATCTATGCAATACGCGTATACAACTCCCGGTGCCAGCACTCAGCTGAAGTGCCGGCCCCGCAAGACACCCAGGAGTCTGCTCTGGTAAGTCTTGGGGGCAGAGGTAAAATGTATCGTGTGGACATTGACCGGCAGCGGCGATGCGGGTAAACAACCTGCGCTGCCGGCACGTCTGCACGATGTGCTTTAACAATCTCCCTTGCCGGGAATTCCCGCATCGCCGCCTACACCAAGTTGGGAACGCCTAAATATAATTTATAATTTTATCTGGTATCAGAAAGATCAGAAACAAAAATTGGCAATTTTATCTCTTGATTTTTTTAAAAAAAAAACTTTAATTAATGGCTTTTTAACTTGTTAAGAATGACTCTTTTAAATCAGTCATGAAACAGAGCTTTCCTCTTTCTCTCATCTTTTATGTCTGTACCACTGAACCCCTTTCACAAGAGGATAAGTTAATTTGGGGTGTCCCATCCCAATAATGGTGAGAGATCATGGGATATGGTTTTAGAAACTGGAAGGGTGAATTGTAATCATCAAAGCAATACTTTACCAATAATGATGTATTTGGAGGTGGTATTTCCCCCCTCAAAAAATGGAAGTTTGTTTTATGTTCTTTGGGAACTTCAAAATGGAGAACCTTAAACTAGAGAAAACTTGCAAACACAAGACTAATGGTGGTAAAGAGGATGCCTGATGTGAGGCGTAATTTATATATATATATTTTTTTTTTCGTTTTTTTTTTTTTTTAATAAAGAATGTACATTTGCTTCTTTTCATGTTACACAGTTGGTCATGTTTCTTAACTCTCCTGTGATTTTAAATCTGCCACAGCAGTATTTTAGCAATCAAGAAGTTGACTATCTGGAAGAATGAAAAACTGAACAGGTGGCAGAAAACTCTCTGCCTATGTCCGGAAGAGTTTGGCAGACTGTATGTCGTCCTTTTCTAGCCAACTCTCAGAAAGATCTAACCTGGCAGCTTGTGCACAAGTGTTTGCCTAATAGACCGTTTCATTAAAGCAGAGGTCTTGCTACCACAACCACAGGGATCAGTGTGTACAAGACAAGACAGTGTTTCACACCATCTATACACAGAAGCTAAAAATTTTTTTTTTTAAATATTTTACTCCAAGTGATAGCTCACCAGTGTTTCCCTCTTTCTACAGCTAATGTCTCTCCCTATACAACCTAGCATTCTTCTTTCATTTCCTGCTGCTCTATTGCATTCTCTATCTGCCTTTAAGTCCTCTGAAATTATTACCCCTAAATCCCTTTCCTTAGATATTGAGCTTTGTGGTGTCGATCTCATGTAACAGCTTCCGGCACGAACACCGGAAAACTGATACATTTTTAAACACCGATCGTGCATTCCCTTCCGGGACGCATCGCTGCTGACATCAGTCATCTGAGGACAGGATATCCCCTGCAGTCTGGGGGACTTGCGTAGAGATCACGGTGTGATCAGTGCAGGGGGATCGCAGTAATGTACACCTTATAGTATGTCCCCTATAAGTGCTTGGAAAGTATGGAAAATCTATATAAATTAGGTATTTCTGAAATCAGGGCACCTGAATTGATAAACTTGGAGGGGATTTTTCCTTAACAATTGCTCTGGGACTTGAGGTACCAAAAACCCCTGGGACTGAAGGGGTTAAATCCTAGTGCCAGATTAGCAATATAAATTTAACATGTCAACAACCCACCTTCAGGTGGCTCCAGACATATTAAACCAAGAGTTGTGGTGGGTGTCATCAGCTGTCTGCTTGACCCGCCTCCCCAAGCCAATTCAGGTGCAGCCTTCCAATGTACCAATCATTCCAAGTACTGGCCAAAGATGGGCGATCTTTTGCTGTGACTGCAAAAGAAAAAACAGAGCAGCAACAACCAACCAATGTAACACAATATCATAAATAGAGGCAGGGAGACTGCTTTTAAGATCCAGACAGGAAAAGATATGAGTGACCCTTCCTTTTTTAAACCCTTTGCATTTTGTTGCACCCACTAACCAAGGGAATTGCTGACATGCCCACACTGTGCCTTAGGGCTGCAGGCATATTCCCCCTTTCTGAAAGTTCCAAGGGGCTCAATTTTCAACATCTCCTGCGAAACACCTCTCAAAAATCTGTGAGTGCAAGAAAACTATGTAATATTGAGTTATTATGTGTGTTTTTCACTTATTTACAGTTTCACAAATAACAATAAAAACTAGATGATAACGGAAAGACTGTGAAGGTTAAATGTTATCAAACTTTTTACTTTAAAAAAAATATATGACCAATCTTAAAAAATGGATTAAGGTGAAGCAAAGGGTATTGCTCGTCTTCAGAGATCTGACAGAAAGTTTATTTCACTCTTTGAAGTACCCTATAAATAGATCATAGATATGAAGCAGTAAAAGTACATAAATGAATGACTTTGCAGCTTACGCTTTATAGAAAATAAATGTTGAGAGCTGATTTTTGCATTTATGTGTATATATGTGTACAAAGTGTTATGACAACAGTAACGGTTAACTTACCATCTGTCAATGCAAATTGAATCCATCAGTACCGGACCGGTACCGGAATGCATGGTTAGACTTTGAAAATGAACGTATAAGAATCCATAGTCAACTAATAAAAAATTAACCAAACAAAAAGTCCACATTACTGTTGATCTACAAACAATAAACTATGTATTTCTAAGCCTTGCTGCAGCGATGTGCTTTAGTAATGTTTAACTAGAAATATAACTGCAAACATTACATGCTTTGTTAACCCAATAATCGTTCAAACATCTGTAATTAGTATAATTATTAGTAAATTGGTAAATCTTTGATCTTCTGATTAGTCATAATATGAGCACCTCTAATTTCAACTAATTATCTGAGATTCATATGCACAAGTTTCACAAAATGCAAAAAAAAAACAGCTCAGCTCAACGAAACTTCACTAGTAATTAACTCAGTTTAATCATTCTGGTACAAAAGTAAATACAAAAGGTTGCTTTTCTAATTTAATCAAAGTACAATAGAGGTGAAGTTCTTGGTTATTCTGACTCTAAAAAAAAGAGAAGTGCCCCTGCCTGAGTGATAAAACATAAACTAAAGAGTAAGACTGATAAATAAAGCTTAACTTTTATTCATAATAATCCTAAAAAATCCCACTCCCAATGTTCGTACAAAGGAGAAGGTATAAGCCAATTCATAGTAGACCCCAACACCAGACTCTGATCTACTAAGGCTAAAATTATTTCTATAAAATGCTTTGACATAAATGCCTACCTGACCAGTAGTGATAGCGATGGACAAAAGTATTAGGAGACCTGCCCCCCCCTTGCAGCTATGACAACTTCCACTGCTTTTTCCACAAGAGTTTGGAGTGTTTCTCTTGAAACGTTTTCCTATTCATCCAGAAGAGCGTTTGTGAGGTCAGGCACTGATGTTAGACGTGTTGCTTGCAATCTCTGTTCCTGTTCCCAAAAGTGTTCAGTGGGGTTCAGGTCAGGGCTTTATTTTATTTCAACCAACCTCTGTGAAATATGCAACCAAATATATCTGCTATAGACATCCAATTTTAACTCTCTAATATGTATACAAGGACTTGCTCCGGTACTCATATGACACCCACAAGATTTGTCTCAGCACCCAGATTACACCCACAAGGTTTGCCCCAGCAGCCAGATTGCACCCACATGAATTGCCCAGATTGCATCTACTTACCCCGCACGCACAGTGGTCTCCCCTTAGAGTTCCATGTCCCATCTTGATCCTTGCTTTCTCATTATCTCTTCCATATCTCAATTCTGTATTTGCTCTTTAGCTCTCCCCTTCTTTCCCTTTATCTCTCCATTTTCTACCTCCCTAAATTTCCTTTATTGACACCTTTTTTTCTTTATCTTCCTCCTTCTCCTTGACCCCGCTTCTGATGATCTCTTCTCCTCTCTCCTTC
The DNA here is from genome assembly GCA_009364415.1 of Spea multiplicata. Classification (NCBI taxonomy): domain Eukaryota; kingdom Metazoa; phylum Chordata; class Amphibia; order Anura; family Pelobatidae; genus Spea; species Spea multiplicata. The sequence continues at coordinate 4,017 of VKOC01005656.1, read as the reverse complement.
TCTCATTTTTATCTCTTCCCTTTATGTTTATTGCTTCCCTTTCTTTTTATGTGTCTTTGTACTCCTTATTTTCCTGCATTTCTCTTTATCTCTCATACTTTTTCTTGTTATTTCCATTTTCTGTTTCTCAACCCCCCTCTTTCTCTCTACCTCTCCCTTGTATCTCTCCCCCTATCCTTTGACCCCCCTTTCTCTTTATATCTCCTCTTTTTACTTATCTCATCCCCTTCACTTCTCTATCTCTCCTCTGATTTCACTTTATCTCTCCCTTTTCTACCTATCATCCTCGTTTCTCATTATCTCTCCCCTTTCTCCATATCCTTTCTCCTCATCTTTCATTATCTCCCTCCTCCTCTTTATCTCAGTCCCCCTATTTTTCTTTCTCTCTCCCTTTTGTCCCCAAATGTCATCCCTTTCATTATATCTTTCCTTTCTGCCCCTCTCTGCTCTAACTCATCATTATACTTGGCATCTTTTCCCAATCTTTCCCTTGCCTCTCCCCCAGTAACTGTTGTACCGCCACTTGTTTGCTGCTTACTTTTGTTCATGTGGGGTCTGGAAACCAGACAGGCATAAAGCAATATGGCAGATGCAACTCTCTGAAGCCCTAGCTCCTGGGAAGATGGATATCACAGAAGCACACCCTAGAAATACACTGTTCCACAGTGATGCCACATATCAAGGGGTGTGGCCTACCTCACATAGTGCTTGGAAGGAGACATATTGTTTCTATAAAGACACTATAGTAACAGATTGCTAGATGATTTTCACCAGGTTAGAGATTACTACCAAGGTGCTATATGTAACTCCTCCTCTCATGCGTGGAATAGTTTTTGACTAAGCTACTCTTCAATGTGACATGTGTTTCCATCTCTTTAACTGTTCTGGGACAGTGTCTATGACTGCAAGTGTTTAGCTATACTTCCTGCCCTCCATTATCCGTGGAAAGAGATTCTGACCTTACAGTAACTTACATACATAGTGGCACACATTTTTACACACATTCTCGCATTTGCACAGACTTACACAATCACGTCAACACACACTCACTAACACTCATGGTCACACACACTTACACATACATGCTTATACACCCTTACACATGCACAAACATGCTCAGACACGAATATACATACAGACACACATACGTGCTCACAGACACTTTTTCCCTGCCTCACTCACTCCTTACAGCTCAACAATAGATTTTCTTTACTGTCTCCAGAGTGTGCGAGCAGCCTTTAGGCAGGGGATCATGTGACCTCACTCTGTTCCTGCCTCCCTGGGCCAGTCCAAAACCAGACCAGAATGGACCAGACCAGGTTGCACCAGCCCTTTATGAAAACTTTGGGACTGTCTCAGGGAGGCACAAGCAAAGTGTGTTCATGGGGTGAGTGGCAGCAGGTGAGGACCGCACCACCTGCATATGCCACTGACACTTTGCATTAGTTTGGGGAAATAATCTATGATCTCCCCAGCCGTCCATAGCCCATAATAGCCCCTGATAGAGACTCCATTAGAGGCTATAAAGCTGGGACTCGGAGCTTCAACACCATTAGCAACATCCCTGATACTGCCCTTACACTAAAGTATATGCAGCTGAACTTGAATTACATAGACTTATTTATTACCACAACACATTTACTGTAACTTCAATATGTATGGTTTCTTATTTGAACATGTTTTACTTTAAAAAAAAAAGATCCAGAAAGAATTGAAAAAATATATAACCAACAACATTTACTGTAACTTCAATATGTATGGTTTCTTATTTGAACATGTTTTACCTTTAAAAACAAGATCCAGAAAGAATTGAAAAAATATATAACCAACAACAGTTATCACAGTTCCACTCTGTGAGGCTTCTGTATGTACCGTATTAGACATGATGTGGTGCATTTTCAACTTGCAGCCTCTAGTGGCCACTCTTCTGTGTTTGGGAACTTTGGCTACTAAAGAATTGTGTCAGCTGGGCCTCATTATCTGGTGCAGACCTGGCCTTTCAGCAAATGGTGCCTTTGCGTTGCAAACAAGTTGCAATGTTTTGTTGTGACTCTGTCAGTGGCTCTTGAGGGCTATCCAGCCGAGTTCCTGGCCTGATGGTTTGCCAGCTAAGTGCCCAGCCTGCCCTGTGGGCTATCCATCCTGCCCCGTGGGCTTTCCAGCCGAGCGCCCTACCTGCCCTGTGGGCTATCCAGCCGAGCGCCCTGCCTGCTCAGTGGGCTATCCTGCTGAGCGCCCTGACTTTTTTTTCCAACTTGCCAGAATTGTCTGCTTACTTGAATTGGGGAAAAAATGTGCTTGTCAATGACTGCTATAAAGAGAATGGTTCCATTTATATTTTATGCTCTTGCAAACTTTACCGATAAAACTGTATGTATTCATCCAAGGACAAAAGTATTATGATATAGAGGGAGACATGAGGTTTATATGCATATAAAATTAGAGAAAAGCATGATAACCAGGGATGGATGTCAACACAGCCAGGAACTCGTTCTGTCTACTTGTAATGAGTTCACATTAAATGAGAGCACTAAATTGTTGTTCCAAGCTAAAAACACTCCATTGACCTAAACTTGACTGAAGATGATTTGAGTTGATGCAAGTAAAAAACAAAACAAAAGGAAACCCCAAACAACTTAGATTTATTAATTTGCCAGCACTTGCTTCTACTCACATACTGAGTTTCTTTGCAACAGAGTTAAGCATTAACGCAACTGACCAGACTGAAATGAGGTTGCATGTCTTTACAACCTAAAAGCTGCAGATAGCTCTTTTTTCCATTTTACTTTTATCATTCAATGAAGATACATTGTGGCTAGCTGATGACCTATTTATCTATGCTAACTTTAAAAGGAGATGTGTCTTTCCAATTTCTAGATTTTACCTCTCTCTACGCTAAATAAATCTATCAGGGCTGGCCTTAGGGGTGTGCAAGCTGCGCGGCTGCACAGGGCGCCATGGCAACAGGAGGAGAGAGGGGGCGCCAAGTGGTCGCACATGAAAACGTTTTTAGCAACCGCTTGGCCCCCTTTGTCTCCTCTGCTCCCTACCACTGCCCTGACTGAGGTGGTGGAAGCTGGAGGCCATGGTCGGGGTGCGGCGCTTCATGATGAGCGCCGGAATATGACGTCATATCCCGATGCTCAGCGGTGATGCTGTGCGTGACGCAGCAGGACAGCGAGACTGAGGCCTTGTGCTTCACCAGGACTTCACCAGGGTAAGTGAACTGCAAAGGGGGGGTACATAGTAAGAAGGGGGAGAGGGGTTAGATCAGTGGCGTCCAACGTGCGAGCAGGGTCGGACTGGCCCACTGGGACATTTCATGGGCCGGCAGACCACATTCAAAGCGTCCGCCCGGGTATGAATGTCAAAGCAGCAGTCGTGTGGCTATAAGACCGCCATCGCTTTAACTTCATTAAGCAGCCACACGATGGCTGCTTTGAACTTCGCGGGCAGCCGCTTTGAACACATGGCGTTCAAGTGGGTAGGCTTACAGAAGGTGTTCCTAGTGGCAAGGAGAAGGTAATAAAAATGTGAGTATTTCCAAAAAAATAGTTAGCTGACCCATATTCAAGCGGGGGTGGCTGGGTTGTGGCATTACAAAATAAAAATAAACAGGGGTGTGTGTGGCTGGGGTAATACATGTGGCAGTGGGGGCATCAATAGACAAGAGGGTGGTTGGGCATCACATTAACCAATACAAAAGAGGTAGTGTGATTGCTGTTAAACAATCACACTCCTATCATGCTAGGTGTTACGGTTCACCATGCGCTGGCTGGACTTGTTTCTATTTTACTTTGACACTCATGTTTCCAGCCACTAGTGGCCGCCCTTTCCACTCAAACCAATCATCAGGTCCAGCTGCAGTTGCTTACCTGATTATCACAGCCTTTATAAGCCTGCCCAGCCCTGCAGTCTGGGCCTTGACATTAACGTCAGTGGACAACCTGTTTGGACCTGTCTTGTTCCAGTACCTGCCTTGCTTGTTCCAGTACCTGCCTTGCTTGTTCAAGTACC
>VKOC01005655.1:0-35136 GCA_009364415.1 Spea multiplicata | reverse complement strand
CCCAAACCTGTTAAGCCATAAGCATAAAAATTTGACGAATAATGTACACCTTATAGTATTTTCCCTATAAGTGCTGGGAAAGTATGGAAAATCTAAATAAATTAGGACACCTGAATTGATATGCTTGGTGGGGATTTTCCATCACTTTACCTAATTTTGTAAGGATTCAGAGGGAAAATGTATAAAAAATTAGGTGTTTTTTTTCTAATTTACGCTAGTTTTTACTAAATAATATCAAAAGAAAAGCTCTTTATAAAGCTTACATGGGTACACTCTTCACAGGAAAAGAGAATAATCGCTGAACCGACATAGCGTAAAAATGGCAAAATTGCTCTGGGACTTGAGGTACCAAAACCCCCAGGGATTGAAGGGGTTACGAGCATAAGGTGGTGTTTGCTTATTTGCAATCCAAATTATACATTACTACACATATGGTCTATCTTATACAAGTAAAACCACACTTTCCAGTTTCAATAGGTTATTTTTGCTGAAACATTTGGCAGCGGCCGTTCCCCTTTACTGAGCACTGTTTCTTCAGACACAGATCTAGCTTGATGTTTATCACCATACCGTCTCACACAATAAAAGTGGTTCTGGTTCTCTTCCCTGTACCATATGATCGCTTTTTTCACATGACAAATGCCACACTGACTATATCCACTAAAGGTTTGGGTTTTTTTTTTTTTTTTAATTATAAACACTGATCAGCCATAACATTATGACCACGTGCCTAATATTGTGTAGGTCCCCCTTTCGCCACCTAGACAGCCCTGACGTGTCGAGGCATGGACTCCACTAGACCTCTGAAGGTGTGCTGTGGTATCTGGCACCAAGACGTTAGCAGCAGGTCCTTTAATTTCTGTAAGTTGTGAGGTGGGGCCCTCCATGGATGCATCCTGGTGCCATGTGTTCTCCAAGTAAGCGATGCACCCGGCCATCCATGTGATGTAAAAGAAAATGTGATTCATCAGACGAAGCCACTTTTTTTTTCCATTGTTCCGTGGGCCAATTCTTATGCTCACGTGCCCATTGTAGGTGTTTTCAGCAGTAGACAGGCATCAGCATGGGCATCCTAACTGGTCTGTGGCTACACAGCCCCATACGCAATAAACTGATGCAGTGTGTGTTTTGACACCTTTCTATCAGAACCAGCATTAACTTTTTCAGCTATTTGAGCTACATTAGCAGGACTGTTGGATTTGACCACACAGGCTGCCCAGGACCCTGTCGCCGGTTCACAGCTTTTTACTCCTTGGACTACTTTTGATGACAGCAGACCGGGAACACCCCACAAGAGCTGCATATTTGGAGATGCTCTGAGTTGTCTAGCCATCATGTTCTTTCCTACTTCTACTAACTCATCAGCTCTGAGGACAAAATGTTCTCTTGCTGCCTAATATATTCCACCCACAGACAGGTGTCATGAGAACAAGATTATTTGTGTTACCCACGTCACCTGTCAGTGGTCGTAATGTTATGGCGTGCATGCGTGTATTTATATATATATATATATATATATATATTATATTATATATATATACACAGATACACCTAAGCAGGGTTAATTCTCAGTGATCTGTGCATCATGACAGGTATTTTCAAAATGTCTAAAGAACTATGCGTTTTGAGAGTTGGGGAAAATAGAGCAGTGTTCTCCCTTCCCCCAGAAACTAGAAACTATGTTAAATATGTATCTGTTCCAATATGTAATTTGCAGGCTCTCCAATACCCCAGACCCTCTCCTTTTAGTGAATTATAAGTATCGGTTATATCTGGAAAATATTTAGTTACAGACGTACTTGGTTATAGAGACACCAGGGGTCGACAAATTTGGTTTATATGTAGCACACTGTTATTTTCCGTCACTAACGCACATACATACAGAAAAATAAACCCGCAAACCCACTTCCAGATGCATACAGACACACTATATTTGTACTTCTAACTGTGTGGCTCAGGACAGCTCTTCTGTCTGCTCCTTCTTGCTCCTCGCACGCTGCTTTCGTCTGATCGCCGGGAGATGACATCCTCTCCCCGCGTTCAGACTCGGGCAGCGTGCTGGGACTGAGGAAGAGGCCCGGCGGTTGTGCTGGCAGTACTGGGCAGGAGGACCCCCACAAAGCCACTTTTTTTCCATTGCTCCGTGGGCCAATTCTTATGCTCACGTGCCCATTGTAGGTGTTTTCAGCAGTAGACAGGCATCCATTACGCAAAGTACAGAAGTCCCTGACAAAACCCTAGACTCCAGGAAGTGATTTCAGGTTTCCATGGTGACCTGGGGTTTGTTGAGCCCTGATGAATACTATGTACACATTTTGCTTACACACGCATTGCACTTTAGAAATTTAGAACACTTACCGCTGCTTGGTTCATTGTAATACTGTGTGATGTAATTGTTCATGTCATCCTTTGTGATTACCTCTGAGAAACACAAAGTATCGGAAATAACGCGTCAAACAGGATATTTGTTAGCAACAAAACTACAAAAGGGTTTATATGTATATTAAAGATTTCCCATTTCAAGATACCACTGCATTACGCAATAACAAAATATGAAGCATTTGGCCCATCTAGTTTGCTGTATTTCCAGTGACCCTAGGTCTTATATTTAGGACAGCCTTGTGTATATAACCATACATGTTTACGTTCCCTCACTGTGCTAATATCTGCCCTTCTGCTGTAACGCTGTTCGATTAGAGTGGATAGATAAGTGGAAGTAGATAAATATAAATTAACACATGAAAACTTCCTTCCTAAGTGTGCTGGCTTTCTAAAACAAAAGATATATCGCCAAGTCTTAGGCCATCACTTAAGGCTGCATAGACCTCAGCCACCGATTTGCCCACTAATGTCCTATTCACAGGAACATGCCCCCCCCCCCAACAGGCTCCACGCTTCTGGGAAGGAATTCCATAAGACTTTGGAGTGTATCTGTGGGAATTAGTGCCCATTCAGCCAAAAGAGCATTTTTAAAACCAGGCACTGGCATCTGCCAAACCCAGATCATCACTCCAGGGAACACATTTCCACTGATGCACAGTCCAGTGCCGATGTGCTTTACACCACTGCAGCCGACGATTGGCATTGCGTATAGTGAACTTTGGCTTGTGTGCAGTCGCTCAGCCGTGGAAACCCATTTTACGGTTACATCTTTGTAACTACTGGTGCAAAAACCTTGCCATGCCTTCCTTATTGGAACATCACAACCCTTCCGAAAATAACAATGCAATATTCCAGATATCATTTCTCTGCAAATCCTCCTATTAATCCATACGGCCTTTCCTTATGACCATGTCCCTTCACATCCATTATTTGCCATAACTTAATACAGCCACCCTCTACACCCTCTTCTATCGCGCCTCTTCTCTAGCCGGCAACACAGCTAATCAGTAAAACTCATACACGCTGGAAAGCTGTTCAGATCCTGTGTTGATGGCAGGTGACCTGCTCAATAGTATGGTGGTGAGAAAAGATTTACACTTGTGGTTTTTAAGTACTGTAGTGTTACAGGAACAGCATCACTGAAGGTACTTGTGGTTTATCAGTATTAAGTACTCAGTAACAGTAGGACATCCCAGCTCTTACCGGGCTTCTGGAAATGGGTTCTGGCAGCAGAGCGTTACCCGCCATGCTTGGCTTTTTTTTTTTTTTAAAATCAGGTCTAATCAATTTTGTTTCCCTAATGCGTTTAGATATATATCTAATGGTTTGTGATTTAGAAGGCTGAAGTGTAGCCACATTTGAGGACCATGATACTGTAAAATCTTACTCACTTTGTATTGGAAAGTCTCCCTTCAACTGGGTCAGTGCATGTTTATCTTGGAAAGGTTGAGCATGATGGACTTTTTTTTCTTCAATCTTATCAATTATATATTTATAGCTACAACATTAGCTGTTATCCCCAACCATATTTCAGAGACATGATAACTGGGATGTGATTGTAACTGTAGTTTATAAAGTCTAAGTATGACCCTGTTTTCCGAGTTGGGTAATGGTAATGGAGTGTTAGCTGATGTACTTGTACTTAATCGGTATAAGAGTTGCTGTTTTGACAAATGTTCCCTTCTCCCGGAGAGCTGTATATCCCACAGCCCATTGGGAACGCTGACAGCTCTGTACAGCACTTTGCGGTCTGCAGGTGAAATAAACAGATGTTTTCTGTTGAACATGTTCTGCGCTGTATACGACTCGAACCGCTAACTTTCTGCATCCTAAAGACGACAATCAAATTTGACAATGAGATGGAATGAGTCTGTTTTCCCGGTCTGGGTTTAAAAGCTTTTTTGGCCGTGTTGCGGCTGAATTGCCTGCAGTTAGGGGAGGGCTGTGTTCTAATGTGAAAGTTTAGAAAGAGCCTGAATGTAGCTGTGGGCTGTTAAGACTCTAGGAACCACGTACAGCGGTTCAGCTATCTGATGTTCAATCGAATCATTGTTCCCATCTATAATTAATGGTTAATGCCACCTTACCACACACATCCACACACGCCACTGCATCTCCGATACCTCGCTCAGACAGTGACATGTTTAACAGATAAGCTTTGCATGACCATATATGCGGCATTAGAAATTACTGCTAAAAGGAGTACATGTGGAGCATAAACAGAATGCAGTTTCACTATTTTTATTCACATGTTCTAATGAAAACTAAAGCTCTTGCAAGAATTCATTACTATACGGTTCCAGAGAAGCCCTGTAAGCGTTTTATACGCTAAAACGGCTTGTAGACTTCAAGATCAATCAACTAACCCCAACTCAACCCTATTTGCAAGATGAAGTCACTGATGCCGGTACGTGACACCACATAGCTAATATAGAAACCGCTCACTGGAACTCAGCCACGCCTTGGGTAAATATATCCCATAAAACATACATACCTGTTATATGTAAAAGAAATGTTATGTTTCCCAGACAAATTCATTGAAGAGATATTCCTCTCTTTAAATACATACATTACACATTCATTTGAAATCAAAATTTAAATGATAAAAATGCACTGGAGTCCAAGCAAAGTGAATGTGTATGTATATACTGTATTTAGGTCAGGGCTTGACAAATTTTTTTTAAATCTAGGAGCCAGCTAAAAAAGTTAGGAGCCAGGACTTTTTTTTGCCCTACACCCAATTTTTTTTTGCCGAAGATGTGTTTCGGCCACCGGTTTGGCTCACAAACACCTAGGCGCCAGGACAAAATTATCAGTCGCCATTGCGACCTGGAGCCTGGGATTTGTCGAGCCCTGATTTAGGTATAGAAATAGAAAAAAAGACAAGTCTATCAACTTCAACCCACCTGCAGATCTAGAAGGCGGCATAAATCCCGCAGGAAATTATGTCTAAAAAAAATCTTATTTCATACTGGATCAACAAACAATAATTAATCATATTCTTCTTAACTATTATATCCCAGTACATTGGCTCAATTGTTTTTTGTTTGCAAAGAACAAACTTAAAGGCACTTATTGAATTTGATAGAGCAAACCTTGATAGTGAACTCCACATCTTTACTGTTCTTAGCGAGTTTTATTTATATATTTTTGTAAGTAAGACTTTTGTCCTTTTGTACTTGGTGCTTGAGACCCTGGCACGTTTCAGCTACCAGAATGCCTCTTGGAGGAAAAAATATACATCAGTATCTCCCTAATACATGGCATACTGTAAATCCTAGCATCCACTGTATTTTAATGTGTACTTTAGAGCCCCAGTTGAATAATAATAATAAAAAAATACTTGACGAGAGATTTAGAATATGATTGGAATTAATTTAGATATGGCATTATGGCTGCTTATTATGTGACACAGCCTCCATAGCATGCTGTTTGCAGGCACCTTGTGTCTTTAACAGGCAGAGCGCTAGAATACAATATCATATCCCGGCGCTAAGCAGGAGAGACAGCTGGAGGTTCTGGTCAAGGGCAGTGCGAAAGATAAATACATTGCAGTATGTGATAGCAATCACATGGTTGTTGTAGATGCAAAAGTCCTGTTTTTTGTTATTTATATGTATGTAATTGTATTGCACAGAGATACCGAGATATCATTTACTCACCATGAGCCAGCTCTGTGATGTTTTCTGTTGTTTCATCATCAGAATTTGGCATCACCTTGAAGCGTTCATTTTGTTTTTGAAGCTGATGCGGAAGCTTTAAGGCTCTTTCTCTCTCTGCTACCAGATCCAAGTCCTGTTGTGCGAGGTGGGCTCTCAGCTGCCTAATCTCAAACTGGGAGAAATAGAACATAATCATGATAAAAATGCAAAGTAAGACCTTATATCAGCCATAAAAAGGTATCATTGGCTTATAAAGAAATGAGAAATAATAACATTTTTATAGGGCCCTGGGAAGTTAAAAGGGCCGTTATGTGTGCTATTCATATCCTTCCTATAATCAATGGAGAAGATTAGAGCAAGATTTTATTCTGCACATTACAAAGAGGATAGTAAGTCATTTGCCCAGCAGAATACATTTATACGAAGAACATGCTTATTTTTTGGGAGGATTTGTTTACTGAAAGGAGCTGATCCCATTACATTTTCCTGGTCTCGGTGTGATATTGATTTGATGTTATGAATATAGTGACTGCCATCTAGTGTTAAATGAAAAGACTAAAGTTCCAGAGGCCATGGGTTCAACAGGTCAGTAGCTACAGCTGACCATGTGCATAAAGTCTTTCACATGCTACCTTCATTTTTGTGTGTTCTATGAAAAACAGATTGGTGCCTTTATCAAGTCACCTACATATTGGGTGTGTGATTATATAAATTATATATATATATATATATATATACACACTCCATTAGACCTCTGAAGAGAACACCCCACAAGAACTGCAGTTTTGGAGATGCTCTGACGCAGTCACAATTTGGCCCCTGTCAAAGTTGCTCAGATCCTTATGTTTGCCCATTTTTCCTGCTTCTAACACATCAACTTTGATGACAAAACGTTCACTTGCTGCCTAATATATCCCACCCACTGACAGATGCTATGAGAACAAGATTATCAGTGTTATTCACTTCACCTGTCAGTGGTCATAATTTGATGGCTGATCGGTGTGTGTGTGTGTATATATATGTGTATATATATATATATATAATATATATATATATATATATATATACAACATACATACATACATACATACATACACACACACACACACACACAATAGTAGGTCAATAGTATGTCATCAGCATAGATGGTAAATACATACGAGTTTGGATATCTGCAAAAAAAAAAGAGTTGTGTCTAAAAGAAGACTTAACAAGGCAGCCATTTAAACGCAGAATCCATTAAATGCTATCGTTGGCAAATAATGTAACTACTAGAGGGAGTACAAATGTTAGCAAATGTTGGCACGGCACTATGTACTTCTAATCTTTCTGGTGGAAGTGGGGGTCAAGGTATTTTTTCCCCCTGCAATACTTAATATACATGAAGCAACACACGGGTTACACAAACACCAGGAGTCTTGTGCTGGCCAGTACAATAAGAGGAGTTGGAGTTATTTCCATGAGATAAGGCTAACAAGCTTAGATCTAGATCATCCAAGTGAAAAAAATCAAACACTCCAAAGAGAAGCACATGACTTTTTTCAATGATAAAAGCAGGGCTAGCTAGGTCAGGAGAAAGAGAGGCGAAAGCACTTTGTATTATTAAATAATATAAAGTGTGCAACATACAGGAGATTTTTTTTATTTTTAAATAAGTTTTCAGTTTTTAGACCAAAGAAATACCCATTCTCTGGGCATACACCCATACACTGTCATGTAAAGTATATACATAAATAATAATAATAATATAAAAAGATTACCAACCAGTGAAAGCAACAGGAAATAATAGCAGATTATCAGCTTGTGTAAACTTCTCCTGTCATCAGGCTGTGGTGGTAAGGTATACAGTTGTTGCACTAGGTGGACAGGTGAAATTGTATGTAATGTGCAAGCAATATTTAGGCCAACAATACCTGGACCCTTTCAGTTCACTTAGGACTTACTGGTACGTCCTTAAAACCTGTGGCAAAAAGCCGGATGTGTTCCAGCGGTGGTTACATGGTAGAATTTTCGTTGGCAGAAGCCAGCTGAATGTGTGACAGCGCTTGCCAAGAGACGCAATCGGGCATTTCTTTCCGGGAGGTGTCACTGCTGACACCCACCAGAAGTTCACTTGAGGACAACAGGGCCTTTCTAGACCCTGGTGGGCTCTCCCACTGCTCCCCCTGCTGGCTGATCACACATATTACAACCCGTAATGTAGGGTTACGCAGCCCTGCTTGTTGATCACAGTGCAAGACAGATCAGGAGGAGGAGAGGGAGACAAATTGTTTGTCCCCATCCAAAAAATGAAATAAAATAAAAATGGGGAACAAAGGGAACATAATGAATTATGAATAAAAAAATACATAATAAATATGTTTCTTCTAAGAAAAAGTGCACTTCAGCCCTTCCACTATAAGTAAAAATGTATACATAAAAAAACAAGACTCCAAACCTCATATGCTGTGATACCTACAGTATAGAACAAAATTTAAGCAAGATTACAAATTTTGTTTTTCTAACTTAACGCTGTACAACACTGCTATTTAAACTTGGCAGGCTGTCAACTTTAAACACAACAACAACTGCTGTTACAGAGCAAGTGCAATCGGGTTGTGAGCAGTTCTACACGATGCAAACTATTCTTTAGTTTTCAACAAAAAGATTGAAAGAGTGATCGTTTGGCACTCCATGGACATTTTCCAGTGTGGTTAATACCAGAGCACATGGTGGGAATGGGGTAGTAAAACACCGTTATGCATCTTCAATCACGAAAACCTAAAGATGGGTTCCTGAAATCCTGTTAAACTATACAATGGAAAATGGCTGTTGTGTGTGTATACTTTCTTTTTTTTGGTTAGTCCAGATATCTAAGGGGTTATGTACAAAAGTGAATCTGTTGCAATTTTTCAAAAAGTCGTCTTATAACCAAAGCAATCAATGGAAAGTTACTGATGACATCATCACTATATTAGTTGCTATCATTATATGATACCTTTTTATATAAAACTTCCAGTGTGCGGTATTTCTTCTTACAACTGAAGTAGTTGTGGCAAAATTAATTATTACATACATTTTCACCTGTAACTGACTAAGGTAGTTAACATACCGCTTGCTCTTGGCACATCTGTGTCAGTCTGTCCAGCTGCTCCTCTTGTATCAGTTTGGCCTTTTCATACTGCTGCACCACAATCTCCATCTCCGTTTTAACAGGCAACATATAAGCTGAACAGACAGAGAGATTGCATAGTTAACCCCAGAGGGACATCCAAAAGATGCTAGGGGACTAGAACACCCATAATACTAAAGCAGCAACCGAATCAAAGCTTGGCTTAGCTTCCTGGGGAGACGTACTTCCACAGCAGCTGCAGAGCCACCGCTTGGTGACCTAGTTCTTACTAATGTTATCAGAATAAATAAATGAATAAATAAATCGCAACAATTATTAACCCTTACAAATTGACATTCCAAATAATTCACGTAATCTGCACAACATAAGTACCTTAATTTTCAGGTTATAAACATTTAGGCACATATTACTCACCATCTACGATTCTTTTCACTCTCCATATCCTCAGGGAAATGAAAAGACTTATGGCATCCCATGGACTGCTTGGGCCATTTGCAACAGTTGAGGCTACCATAGGAGCCAATGAGAGAATAATCAATGCCCCATCAAGCACCTGCCGTGGTCAAAGATAAAAAGATTGTCTCTTTACAAAGAGAATTTCACAGAGGCACCTTACAGGGAAACAGCCAAGATCCTCAGCCAGTCTGTGTACCCAGCGAGTTCCAGTCTGAGGAGCCTCCAAAATATGTATTGTGAAATTAATAAAAAGCATTGCTTGTTGCAACAATTTCTACTTCTTTCTAAAGCTGGAATCAAGTGTCCGTTCATCACGGCGATGCAGTACTAAAATAATGAGGATGGATGGATATCCCCTTTATTTAAGTTTTGACTATTCTTTGCAAACTTACTTTCAAAGGATTCCCTCTGTACACAGACACGATTAAAAACATGGACTACATTAATTAAAGTGTGCATACAAGTTAGCCTTTGCACTATAATACAAAATTACCTACCTCAACTTTATTTTCAATGTACTCCCAAATACCAAGAATAACAATTCTTAAAACAGTCTAAATAAAAAAAAAAGAGAGAAAAAAAAATCAAAGCTTTACCAAATTTGGTTTGGATCTCAAGCCTTGCTATATACTAACATACATTTACACATGCTAACACCATACAGTAACATTTACACACAGTAACATATTATGTTCATAAACACTAACACCTTACGGCAACACACACAGACACTAACATTCTATGCCCATGTACACACATGCTAGCACCATACACTAATACACACAGGAAAGCATAGGGTGTCGGGATTCATGATGGCAACTCTGCAAAACCCTGGGCGCCAGGAAGTGGTTTCTAGTCCGCATGGGGACCTGGCGCCCTTGGTTTGTCGAGCCCTGATCTAACAACTAATAAATTGCTCGGGAGGTGTACCCCTGCTGTTGTATGTCATGCAGTGGATTATAATTTTGTAATAAAGGAGCTATTTTTGAAACCTTTTTTTGGCAGCTCCTGCTGGGAACTCCTGCTTCCTCTCCTTTGTGCTGTACTTGGATTAGATCATACCCGTTTTTGTTATCTTTATGATGTTAATACCCCCTTGCTCCTAAGAACTAAACCCTAAACTAAGAACCCTGAGACTTCTCAGTATCATTCATCCAACTATGTGTCAGTTAGACTTGTGCCAATGACTATTCGTTTTTTCAATGGTATTATGTAGAAGAATAAGTTCACATCACGTCTGCCATTTTTCTATTGTTCCAACCATAAATTCATAACATTTTCTGTTACACCATTGATCTTTAGATTTCCACCACAGCAGTAGTTTCTCACCTCAACAAAGAACATGGACAGAATTGACAGGCTGATCCAGTGGATGATTCCTGAGCACTGAGGTGCACTCGAGACTGAAAAAGACAGGAGAAAAATGAATTTACTGCAATTTGTGAAATGCAAGGCTTGCTTTTTTGATGGAAAAAAGTGTCTAATAAAATATTGCTCTCTCTCTTCTATTCACAATTAAGCCTGCTGGCTAAGGGTCAAATGTTTTACAAACTATGCTACAAGGTAGTTAGGCTGAACTTACTCATCTTGCTAAGTGCTACACTCACTCCACATGTACACCCCAGAGAACTTATATATACGACTCACACTGGAGGAGTTTAGTGTCTATCAGAAGTTCCACCGTCATTAGGATCGCCACCAGAATCACACAAGCCACCAGGAAGCTGTTTACCCCGGCACTAAGCAGGAAAGCTTGCCACACAGTGACTCTTCTGCCACAGCAGGGCTTCAGCCAGCTATACCTAAAATCATAAAGAAAGATCAACTGCCAGATCCACAGTATACATTTATATTTATGGTGTCAAAAGTATATACATGCTGCAACATTTTGAGACAAGATAGGATATCACACTTTTAGATGCAGTGCTCCTCATTATCAGAGTTAGAGGGGTCATCCAAGGTAAAGAAAAAAAAAAAAAACACACCCCAGTTATGAATAACCCCAAACATTTTATTTTTTATTACATACATTTTGCAACCTGATCAATTATTAGTGACACTTTAGGTCACTGACTATTGTTCGGGCTCACTGATCAACATCAACTGATCAACTTGTTACTTACAAGTGATTCAACTTTTTTAATTTTACAATTTAATTATACACTCTGCATATTTTCTCTCAATGAAAAGTGAATGCAGCGCATACACTTTTGATGAAGTGGCCACTGCAGAAAAAAACCTTGGACATCCCTGCTTTAGAGCAAAATTCATTACAGGATTGACGCACACATTACAGATACTGCTCCAAGTAAACAAAACATTAATTACGCTCCTATTTTTTTCTCCAAAGGTTTAATCACATAAAACACAAACTTTTAAACACACAATGCAGAACAACTAGAATGCATATCATAAAAAGCCTTTTGTTTTTAACGTTGGCTGATGAGTACACCCATCATTTGTAAAATGACCACTGTTATAAACAGCACTTGCCAATCGTGGAAAGGACCTGCTGCTCTGGTAACTAGTGATTTCAGCATTAAGTAATTTAATGTTGATGTTACAAGAGAGATCCATGACACAATCTCTGCTCATAATACACAGCTCTCATATAAGTGTAGTGCGTAAAATTAATATTAATTATATATACATATATACACCGATCAGCCATAACATTATGACCACCTGCCTAATATTGTATAGGTTCCCCTTTTGCTGCCAAAATAGCCCTGACACATAGAGACACCTCTGAAGGTGTGCTGTGGTATCCGGCACTGAAACGTTAGCAGCAGATCCTTTAAGTCCTGTGAGGTGCGGCCTCCGTTGATACATCCTGGTGCCATGTGTTCTCCAGGTAAGGGACGCACCCGGCCATCCATGTAATGTAAAAGAAAACGTGATTCACCCAGACCAGGCCACCTTCTTCCATTGCTCCGTGGTCCAGTTCTTATGTTCATGTGCCAATTGTAGGCAGTTTTAGCAGCGGGCAGGGGTCAGCATGGGCATCCTAACTGGTCTGTGGCTACCCAGCCCCATACGCAATAAACTGCGACACACTGTGTGTTCTGACACCTTTCTATCAGAACCAGCATTAGCTTTTCAGCAATTTGAGCTACAGTAGCTCATCTGTTGGATTTGACCACACAAGCCAGCCTTTGCCCCCACATGCATCAATAAGCCTTGGCCAACCATGACCCTGTCGCTGGTTCACAGCTTTTCCTTCCCTGGACCACTTTTGATAGGTACTGACCACAGCAGACTGGGAACACCCAACAAGAGCCGCAATTTTAGAGATGCTCTGACCCAGTTGTCCAGCCATCACAATTTGGCCCTTCTCAAAGTCTCTCAGATCCTTATGCTTGCTCGTTTTAACACATCCACTTTGTGCACAAAAAGGTTCAGTTGCTGCCTTATATATCCCACCCACTGACAGGTGCCATGAGAACAAGATTATCAGTGTTACTCACTTCACCTGTCAGTGGCAATAATGTTATGGCTGACGGTGTGTATTATAGATAGATAGACATATACGCTAGACTTGTGCATTCGTCTTCGGGCGAACATGAAAACGAACACGAAGAGTGCGTTTTCGTGTTCGTTCTGAAGACATGAAGAAGAGAAGAGAGCGGCGGTAAAAAGTAGACACACAACACGAAGAATCTTCGTGATTGTCTTCGTCTACTAATCTCCCAGGTCCCTTCCCCATCTAGTCTACCTTATCTTCACGGCATCGCAGGAGTTGACGGAAGTGGAAATCCGTAGGTTCGCCGTCAGGGGTTACAGGGCAGTGCGAGTGAGCAAATTGGGTTGATGCCAGAGAAGGTCCCTGTAGGCGACCAATAGAGTCGTTTGCACGGCTCCTTAACCCCTGACGGTGAACCTACGGATTTCCGCTTCCATCAACCCCTGCTATGCTGCGGAGATAAGGTAGGCTAGATGGGGAAGGGACCGGGGAGATTAGTAGACGAAGATGAACACGAAGATTCTATGTTTTGCGCGTCTTCGTGTATGTTTTACTGCCGCTATCTTTGCTTCTTCAGGACGAACAACTAAAATGCACTCTTCGTGTTTGTTTTCATGTTTGCCTGAATATGAATGCACAAGTCTAGTCATAATGTTATGGCTGATCGGTGTATATTATATATACCTACTCTGATTCCTTTTGATTCATTAAACAGGTGTTTTAAAGATGACCAATAGGTTCACTCGCACGGCCCCTTAACTCCTTAAGGTGCAGCCTGACCACTGGTCTCCCTGCTGCAACAGTTAAAAGTCCGTACCAGCGACCAGCAAAGTCTCTGCCGGACAAGTTGTTGCATTAGGATTTTAAAAGTCTGTACGAGAGACTCTATTGATCGGCAGCAGGGGGCTCATCTGCCATCAAGCATTAGTTGATGGCAGATGACCCCCCTGCTGGCAACTAATAAAGTTGCTCATAGGGACATTTAAACTCCTGACACCAGAGTACGCGTTAACCCCGTATTAACCCCTTATGCAAAACCGGAAAAAAACGAAAAGAAAAAAAACGAACACGAAGAATGTCCACTAATATTCGCCCGAAGAGAAGACAGGAACGGGCGAATATTTGCGGAATACGAAGATTTTTTTTTTGGCTGAAGATGAGCACGAAGACCTCCCTGGTACCCAAGTGTAATATACACATATATATTTGTCCATAATTGATTCTAAGATACATACTGTGGATTTGCCATGCTGCCAGACGGTTCAACCGCAGTAACAGTATGTTCATAGTTCAGATAATCTTTAATCTAAATATTAGAGAAAATATATCCATGGTACCCATCTGTAAGATAAAAGAAATATAATCACAATGCAAAGAAACAAAAGAAAAATAAAAAGGATCATACTTTCAACATGTTGTACTCTTAATTACTAATATAGCTGTCACTTTAAAGAAATTCTGTATACGCCACTTGTGTTTACACCCACATTAATCCAGAAGCACCCAGTTACTTTTAGGGACTACCTGACAGTGTCTGTCTTTTTTCATTCAAAAGTTAAAGGGATATCAATATTTACAATCATAATTAATAATTAAAATTGGGTACCTCTTATTTTTTCTTATTGAAAGCGGCTTGATCACAAATCATGAAACAGTTTCCTGAAGTCAGGGGTTCTGTGTATAAGTCAGGAACGCTTGAGCGGCATGTAGGCAGAAGCATAGCAAGTGTGTTCACACGCTTCAACAGTGCTTGATGTCTAGGTCATGGGTGGCATCTTTCATTTGGTCAGTCCCTCAGTGGGGTGTTCAAGGTTCAGGCTGCGGACTGCAGGAAAACCAACTTTGCTGCTCTTACAGCAGGTGTCCTTTACAAACACTGCAAAATAAAAACTTATTAAAGTAAAATCACACATAACAATATAACTTAACTGCATAAAAGCCAAGATGACTTTAGTTGTTGTGGAATTAGTACTCCCACGGCACGTGTTAACCGATTTGACTCAGAACAGAGAATCAATAAGCCAAATCTAGTTAGTAAGATAATATGAGAGACTGTCATTCTAGCAAAGGTTATACCTTTATTGGCTAACTGAAGTATAATAGATTACACGCTTTCAAGCCTATATAGGTCTCTTGTTCAGGCACACATGAATAGTAAGAGACCCAGACAGTTTTTCCAAATATTCTCTTTTTCTACGGCTAACCTGGTAAAACTCTGGTGACCATTTATATTAGCTAGAGAAAGTTGAAAAATTCTTCCATGAGATAAAAACAGTTTGAGGTTATTAGGACCATTTGACTGGAAGCGTGAAACGGATATTTGAGAGGCATCACAAAAATAGTGCAAGGCGAAGGCTAAATCCACATGGCATTGTGTTTATTTCATCTGAATCACTGCTAATTAACATGAAAACTACTTAGTGAACAAAAATGCCACCAGATTTTTGGAGCGAATGATTCCGATTCTGCAATCAGTCCAGTGCAGAAATAGAAATTGTTGAGGGGGTGGAAGCTGAGAAACACATTAAATCATTTTCGACGCATCTGTGGAGAGTGATTTTGAGAAATGCTAATAAACAAAACAATCATGTTTAATGTATACAATAATATCAACATGCCTGTGAATCAATCTACGAAACCACAACAGCAAGAACTAGCCTCATTACCCAAACAATCTAACATACCGTCCAAGCCACCATTTTCAACTGACTACCTATCTAACCTTCTGCAGGAAAGCCTAAGGAGCATTTATCCTGCAGGATTCTCCCCCGTGGACGCTGTCAATCTCATTCTCGCCCGTGCACGCTGTCAATCTCATTCTCGCCCGTGCACGCCGTCAATCTCATTCTCACCCTGCAGGATGCACCTTTCACTCCTCAGGCCTTGATCATTTAGCTTGTTAAATCACTGACATCCCTCTGCTTGAGTCTCCCTTATTCTGCTCATTGTTGCTGCGTTTAGAACCTCAGAGGTAACAGTGATTCCCATACAATGCTGAGTGCCCAATGATACATGGATTCTGCAGCTTGGCCAAAGAGGGTGTATTTTTGATGAGCTCCATTCATTAAATGGGAGACACTTATCTACCTCCATCTTTCCTCTCTCTCACCTCATGCCATTCACAGCATGCCAGCTCTACTCGCTTGTTTCACGCTTAAGGCACCCACCCCTTTAACTTTCCTACATGACTCCTTCACCTTGTACGTCCCGTTACTTCTGCCCCCTTACGAACCCGCGCCTCCTCCACTTTCTCCACCGTCTCCTTGGAAACCTCGACACTGAGTCAGCACCTCGTGACCGAGAGCCTCGGCCAATTAGAACAGACGCTGGCTTAAAGGCATTCTCGCGCTGAGTGATGACAAATAAACGCTGGGTTCATCTCAGGTTAGCGACACGGAGCTCTAAGCAACAGCCATCGTGCAGATAAGTCACAAGCAACGCGAATGTTAAGAGCAACGTTATAGAAAGGCCACGGTTTGTCTAAAGACCGGGACTGATTGGAGTTTATAAAGCCGGCTTCAGTAAAATCACTTCTTTAACAGAACCTCAGAGACAAACTTGTATTGTAGCTCCTGTGTTTGAAACTCCGAACTTGTGCGTTTGTGTGATGAACTTCGTGTGAGCGAGAGACCCAGATTCCCTCATGACAGTGCTAATAATAATAATAATAATAATATTATAAAATGGATATAATCATAGAAGACTATTTAGAAGTTCGTTAAAGCTGTTATTATGCCTGTCAAGATGTAGGATAGCATAGGAGGGCTGCTCTGAGAGAGCACTAGGTGACCCCTTTAACTGGGTACACTTATACCAATGTGTCTTGATGCTATATACATACTTGATGTTACATCTATCACTATATATATATATTATATATGGAAAGAGAGTCTATGGGTTTATTAATTACACTGAGTTACTTTTTAGGTGAGCTGACGCAAGATGCAGTGTTTTTGCGCCATTTTTTGCTGCACAGGCTTATCTGCCGATTGCAAAGAACTGGGCTAGTATTTTGATTAATAGGCGCACTCGAGGCTAAGCTTACCCCTCAGCCGAGGAAACCTCTCATTGATTTTCCCTTTGGAGATGAACAGCCCCCAGTTGGAATTTTCCATCTTAATTTATCATTTGGCCTATAAAAGGTTGATTCGTTTTCCATTCGGTTACTAATTAAATTCTACTTGTATGCACAAAGGTGAACACGGTTACGAGGCGGCAAGTAATGCATTCTTGGAAATAACTAGAAGCGTAACTAAAATACCAGAGGATGTGGCTACTATTGGCCACATCACCAGGAAGTAGCCAGGCGAGCGCTGAGCATTACTGAGACATTAGAGGTTATATGACCTGAATCTCTATAGCAAGTCTATGTCATAACATATGTAATCTTTAGGCCCCCATATTGCCCTATTATTTATTTGGTTATTTCATTTGTAAAATTGTTACATTGGTTGAACTACCTCTATCATTACTTTTTCACAACTACCTTGTTCTAGGTGTGATCATAAAGGTTGGCTAATTATAGGCAGACCACATTTGGCAAATATAATTTCTTTATTGGCTAACTGAAGAAGATTGCAAGCTTTCAAGACTATGCAGGTCTCTTTTCTATGCATATTGTACCATATAATATGCCTGAACAAATGACCTACATAGTCATGAAAGCTTGCAATCCATTATACTTCAGTTAGCCGACAAAGGAATCATTTTTACCAAATTTGCCCTTTCTATGGCTAACACTGTAAAACTCTGCCTAATTATAGACAGGGGTACTGCTCAGAATAATATTGAGTAATATACTGTAACATCTACCTTAAAGGAAATATTATGAAATGACATTTTTCACTAATATTCATGATGTATTTTTCAGTAATTTAATTGAATGGGGAAAGTGTCAGGCGTCCGTTACTCTGGAAAGCTACCATGCTTATTTTTTATATATTTTCTTCATACTAAATGATGGGATATTTATACAAATATGGAAATATTTTGTATATTGCATAAACAACCTATCATTTAGCGTGACCAATGTATAAAAGCGAGCAGGGTAGCTTTCTAGAGTAAAGGCTCATATACTATGTTCTGCTTTGATCATGATTTATGATTAACCTGCTTTTATTTTTTACACAGGATGCTTTGATTCTGTTCCTTGTTTTCCTTGATAGTTGGCCTTTCATGTAACCAACCGAGCATAAAAGCCGTTGCACCTGTTGCCTTAACATAGTGGAGTTTATTCAGCGTCATGGTGTATTGCGGGTGAGCTCAGGTGAAATTAACTATTTAACTGGCCCTTCGTTACACATAGAGTAACCATGCACTTCTGAATGTTACATGCTAAAGAGCGTTTATTTCAATATTTATGTTTAAATATAAGATGATGTCTGAGATGGGGCGAGCCCACAAAGTTCTCCGACTAAAATAGGCCTAATTGGCCTTGGAAAGTGCCTAGTTAAATATCTCACCGATTTATCGGTACATGGTAGTGGGCCAGCTCAGCTCTTAAATATACCAATTACTAACAATCATTTTCAGTGTACAGTGTAGAGTGAATGTAGCACTGAAGACACTTGACTGTACAAGTGCAAGGTATTATGGGTACATATATGAGCAAATTATATCAAAATCAGTGCTGTCAACTTGGAAAATTGGATCAATGCTAATTTAGAGAGCAGTCTACCTGAACTTTTTTACTTTAGCTTGTGGTCTAGCTGAACTTGTCAGTTGCAGTACTACTAGACTTTCCTGTAAGTCACCGTTGTGTTCATGGGTATTTCCATTACAAAATTAAAATTTCGCCCAAACTTTGGTTGCAGTGTAATTTGTTGTTTATATCCAAATAATGGGAAACTTTTCAAACAGAACATGTAGTTTGGCACCTTTTTACGACCACATTGAAGTAAATGTCTATATTCCCCACCTCTGTCTGTTTCTTTTTTCTTGCGTATCACTGCACCTCGATAACAAGGCTCTGCGTTTTCTGCTGCATCCAGAAGATTTTATGCACCTAAAAATGCAACTGTTTTCTCTGTGCAGATTATATTTCTATGGAAACGCTGTAGCAGGTTTATCCTATTATACCAAACTTCTTACTGGTACTTGTGCTAGACATGCACGGCAGCATAATGGTAGACTGTTGGATCATATCTTTTTAGCTTAAACAGAGCGGGGCAGGGCATTTTAGGACAAAAACTGCCCATCACTGGGTTATAGGCTTACATTCAGATAGATCTTGAGCTCAACTTTAGAATGGTTACATACTGGTTGCTGGGAAGAGGTGAATGTGAAGGAAGTACATTAAGGAAGTTTCGAAAGATTACCAGTAAAATATACCATATTGGCTTGATTATAAGACAAGGTTTTTTCAGAGCAAATGCTCTGAAAAGGACCCCTCGTCTTATAATCAGGGTCATCTTAAAATCAGACCTCAAATAGGTCTGACCATGAGACTAAGATCCAGACCCCCCCCCCCCTTACCAGTGCTTCTCACCCCCATTGTGTAGCCGGGGCAGCAGGTAGACGTCTATGCGTTTTGCGTAGACAACTTCCACTGCAGCCGGAAGGAGGTGAGGTTAGCAGCGGGGGTTGTCTGCGTCCATTGCGCTGACCTTCCCCGGCTGTCAGAGATCAGAGTTCTCACTGACAGCCAGGGAAGATCTACACGCTGCCCGGACTACGCACCGGGGACTCAGAAACTCCGGTAAGTTTGGAGGGGGGAGGGAGTGTTAAATGGGGGGCATAAGGCATTTCTGGAAGCAGAGTGCTCTGAGAAATGCCTTTTAACCCCGTTAATGCCACTCTGCCTCCAGAAATGCCTTTTAACCCTCTATACGCCACTCTGCCTCCTGAAATGCCTTATACCTCCCTATATGCCACTCTGCCCCATAATATGCCTTTAACCCCCTAAATGCCAGAGTGGCATATAGGGGTATAAGGCAATTCTGGAGGCAGAGTGGCACATAGGGGTCAAAAGGCATATCATGGGGCACAGTGGCATACAGGGGGTATAAGGCATTTCTTGGGCAAGAGTGGAAAGCCATGGGCGCAGATGTGCATAACTGGGGGTCAGGTTTGGAAAATAAAAGGAAATAAAACAAAAGCTATAATTGAAAAAAAATAGTTTACATGAATTAACATTTTCTGGTAAAAACTTTTTCCTATAGGGTCCTCTTATATTCAGGCTTTTTCTTTTTTTCCCTTAAATTAATATTCAGATTTTGGGGGGTCGTCTTATAATCAGGGTAGTTATAATTGAGCAAATACGGTAATTTCCAGGAATAATCTAGTGTTGTATGAGACAATATGGTTCACTCCTGTAGCAATAGAATGACACATAGAAATGTGCAAGAGTGGCTCTCATACTGTTACACCTCAAACATTCAACAACACAGTGTCTTGGTGTATTTCATAAGAACAAAAGAAAGGGAGGGGTCCTTCTGGCAGATTCACCCAAGGGGGTCCAAAGGCTCGTTTTATAGCATCCCATAACACTGGCCTGTCCTGCTCAATCCTTACACTTGTGGGGCCCTGCTTGTCACTGCTTAATTGACAGTTTCACACCTCCTGGATTGGAGGGCAATGTGTCATTGTACAAACAAGAAAATGTGGACCTGCTCCTACGATCTTTAAAGAAAATAGTCCATCTCCATTCCTAGAGATAAAAGAGCGTGCCCATAGATCATAAAAAACAAATGGAACAAAAAATTACCCCAGTGTATGGCACTCATTGAGAATAAAAGGACAAAAATAATAACAAAAAAAAGTAGTGATCTTTATGCCAAGAAAAGAGTTATGTAACTATATATATAGAGAGAGAGCGAGAGCGGGGCCCAAATTGTTGTGTGAAACAGACACACACAATATAGCATCACACAAAAGTGAACACTCAAAATACCCAGCTAGGAATGAAAATAATTATTACGCCAAGGTAGTAGCATAGGACTTTCTATAACATGGGCATAGGTTATGTCAATGTCAAAAGAGAGCATTGAATGTGATGGCATCCAGGCAATTAACCCTTGCCTGGAAGAAGATAGCAGAGGTCCTCCAGCGAGAGACCACAGATCCCAGGCAGGATGGACCACCGCTACCGGAAACAAACTGCAAGTGAAATCCCTACACAGGAACGCTAACTGTGTGGCTGTAGGCATCCGTTGTACGGTTCATCATTTTGGATATCATACACATTATTTTAGTGTTATATAACCAGCATGTATTGGCTATCAAAGAACCTCATTACCAGTATTTACATACTGAAGGTCAGTGATCATGTGATGTTTAAATAAAAAAATTCCACCACTGACTTTCTGTTGAAAACACTGATGGTGTCCAATTACATGTAACATTCCGCTCTTTAAGTCATGCATATGTATTTAACATACCACATGCCATATTATGCAATCTGCAGAATCCAAATAGCTAGAAGATCCAGTTTGTGATATAATATATTATTATAACATATTAAAACACTGGGACAGACGGCTAAGGATATGTATCAATGAAATGTGAAATAGATAACTAGGTTGGGATATCCACTAAGCAAAAGGGATTGACAGTAGATTGACAGGGATTGTGGGTTAAGCACAGGCGATGATATGACAGGCGTGAAGATATAGAAGGATAGAGAGACACTGCCCAGGAGAGGAGGAGCACGGCTGTGTCATTCAGGAAGTCCCATAACTATAACTATACTGCATGGTGTGTCACAGAAAGACACAGCTCACTGACATTGAACACGCCATACAATCTTCCCCGTGGATGCCAGAATACTGTAAGTAGTAACGTTACACCAATACAAACATGTTTCTATTCCAGTCGTGTGTGTGTCATACACTGTAAACCAAGTGAGTGTCTGTATATTATTATATAACGTGGGTCTGTCTGTATGTGCAACGGCACAAGTGATATGGATGGGCTTTTGTACATTTATAGCAAATCTGTTTGATGATATCACACACGAGATATGTGACTATATATATATATATATATACATATAATTCTGTATAAAACATAGAAAAATAGAATTTGATGGCTGATAAGAAGAACCATTCTTCTTATCTAGTTTGCTAGTCTTTGATCTTGTCTTAGATTCAGGATAGTTTTATGTATATCCCAGGCATCTTTTCTTTACATTCCCTCATTGTATTACCCTCCCCTCTACCACTTCTGCTCTTTTATTTGTCAACCATGCTTGCATTGTGTGTTCAATGGTAATTATCACAGTGGCAGCTGACTCCAGAAGATGTGACCTAATGCATAATTATAATAATGAAAACATTTATATTCAGGCTGTATTGTCACAGTAGCAAAAATTGAATATTTTTAGTGCTGGGAATATTTCTGGAGCAAAAGCCAACTTTTAGGATACTTCATATATATGTGAAAAATAGGCTAACATTGCTTATACGTTGAAAGCTTTTAAATGCAGCACTCTTACATGTCTGTTTTAGTTAATTCACAAACACAAGATGCTGGAAAGCCACTGCAATAGCAGATCAAACAACCAACAGATACTTATTACTTTAAATCTTTCAATCAGAACAGCCCAATTGTCCCCTTGACTTCACGCCAGGGGTCCCCTTCTGCCAGTTGTGTTTGTGAGGGACTGAGCATGGGGTAGTGGGAAGGTTGGCAACATTTATTTAGACTTGTTACATTTGGTTGATATGTAAATGTTTGTATTGGTGTAACTTAACAAATGACACAAGGGATTTGGGATATTGGTTAACAGCTGAATTTATTGCATCAGTCGCCATGATCAATCCAATTCCTTATGTGCAGGTTATAGAAATATGATTTTAGGACTGGCATTAGTGTGTAATCTTACATATGTGTAAATATAGTTACTCATATTCTTAATTTTAAGATTCTTAATGCTGCTCTCAATGTCCTTTTATTCTGTATGCGTAACATTGCATCATACATGCAAAAACACTGAACCAGCGCAGTCCTGGTACCGGTAAATCTGGAAGAACCTATAATGGCATGTTTGAAATGTTGCACCAGAAATGTTGCAATTTCTTTCCAGGGCTCATCAGATTGCAATACAATGAGGTTTCTCCCTTTTATTTATTTATTTATTTATTTTTCTTGGATGATCTATAACAAAACTTTGCGCACATTTTTTATTAATTTTTATAGGTGTACATCTTTCTGGCTCCTAAAAATAAAAGAACCTCTAATTGCAAACGCTACAAAAATATGTAATCTCATTTTTTTACTTTAAACAACTTATCGCAGCTTTCTACAGTGTGAGATACAGCACTGCCCAAGGTCTTCAAGGAGGGTGCTTGCACCATATTCCAGAGCCATACAGAGTATCAGTAAAACATCAAAATTACTGGTTAACAAGTAAACCCAAGAATGGAAATTACTGCAGTCATATATTAAAAAAAATGCGCAATACCAAAAACATGACCAAAGAGCTTTGTCATTGTTACCTTTGTGTTATAATGTTTGTTGTTTTTAATATGTGACCATCATGATATTTATTGTTTTAACTGGCTTGGCAGCATTGTCATCCTTCCGTGGTCAGGATTCATGCTTCGCTTCACTAGGAATCTCATCCCTAGACCTCCTCCTGTAGCGTTCAGTATGACATTGCAGTAATAAATGCACCTAAAATACTAGAACTGGTAATCGGATATGAAGAACAAAGTAGCTTGGAATGCGTCATTTATTTCAGAAATGGAAAACTTTATATGTTAATGTTTTTATTTTGGTTAAAGAATGAACAGATGATTGTTATGCATCTTTTACATACAATTGCCTGTCACACTAGGCATAACTAGTATCCACAGGGCCCTGCTGCGAAAATTCCCCCGGGCCCCCCAACTTCACCAAGCAACATGCCCCACAGTGCCACCTTTGCCACAAACAGCATGCCTATGCCATCTTTGCCCCAGTTTGTTAGTGCCCACACACAGCTTATCTGTGCCATGTTGGCCCCAAACAGCTGGTCCGTGCCATCATTGCACCTTGCCCACCCCCTCCAGCATACACTCTGGCACCCATATGTAAACACACTTACACAAATTACACATGCTAACACACACACACCTACTCATACTCGCTAACATACACATACAGACACACTCCCTCTCACACAACTCATGTTAACAGATACTTATACATAGACATTTATGCTCACATGTACTTAAATATAGACCTGGACAGGTCCAGGTCGGAAGGGCCCTTTCTGAACAATTGTGAACTGGTACAAGGAGTCAGTAAAAGAGGTTCCAGGTTTCACCTGGGGCTGCTATGTAGCTATGTCACTGTTTGTATAGCGCTATCACATTCTGCAGCACCGTACAGTGGGCAAAAACGACATAAGTAGTACATAGCATAATAATTAGGACTTGCAGAAACAAAAAGGTAAGGAAGGTCCGGCTCAAATGAGCTTACAATCTCGGTGGTCTCAAATATTCTGAACATTATTGCATTAGTGAACCTCAATATTCCTACAAAATTGTCTAATATTTTTGGAAAATAAGCGGGGAGCACAGGATCTATCCTCCAGTCATAACTAAAACATATTTTTCCCCCTGCATTGAGACACAATTACATCACATTCTATATACCTATTTGCTCTGATGCAAGAATATGATGTAACCTCAGACCAAATAAAAAAAAAAGCTGTATAAAATTAAGCACACAGGAATGCCATAGACAAACACGGGCAGTAGAATGGATCATTATTATTATTTTTTATTATTTATTGTTTTATATACCGCCATCATGTTCTGCAGCGCTGTACATTGGGAAGACAGGACATAACAAGTAGTGCATAACATAACACTTTTGACAATAGGCAATTAGGGCCATGTTCAAACAAGCTTACAATCTAGGAATACTGAAGCGCTGTGACTTTAAACGCTACCTTTACCACAGGTCATTTCGTGAAATTTCTGCCCTGCTCCACTGTAAATGCTATTGTTGTGAAGTGGAAGTGTCTAGGCGTAACAGCAGCTTGGCCACGAAGCGATAAGCCACACATACTCTCAGAGTGGGGCTGTTAAGTGCTGAAGAGTATAACACATAAAAACTGCCTGTCCTCTGTGGCGTTGCTCACTATAGACTGGAAGCAACATCAGCCTCCACTCTTCTAGGAAGGCTTTCCATCCACCAAGGCCAGGCTCAACCACCACACTTCCAGATAGTGGAACATTTCTACTGCTCCAGAGTCCAGGGCCGATGTGCTTTACACCACTCCAGCCCTCCAGCCAATGCTTGGCACTGTACATAGTGATCTTTGGCTTGTGTACAGCTGCTCGCCCATGGAAACCCATTTCATGAAGCTCCCGACGCACTGTGCTCGTGCTGATGTTGCTACTCTAGAAATTTGATGCATTTGGTCTGGCTAAAACACCTAAATGTCCACATACATATGTCCACCTACTGAAACAATACTAAATTTAACAAGTTCAAATTTTATTCAACCTGAAATGTTCTGATTATTATTTGATGCATATGCCCATATAATCACGTAAAACTTCCTTATTTCGGAGTGAAACACACTCTAACTGAAATTTCGTAAATCAACTAAAATGTTGATGTTTTAGATCCCAATAACATTTTTAAAATCCCTGAGTTTGTTTACAGATTTTAGAAGGACACGCATTTTAGTGCAATCACACGAATGTGCCTACACAATAACAAAACGAAATGCCAAAGATATGGTTTTGAACATATTTTCAGATTATTTAGTTAATAAAATAGTTCTTTATACATTAATACAAGTATTTTGTTTACTGTGACCGTGTCAAGCAGATTAGATATTCTCTTATCTGGCCATACCAGTGCAGGAAAGAATCTTAACGTTTAGGGCATTTAACAGTGGGGGTTTAACTATCCGCAAAGCCTTCAGCATGCATAGGATTGACTTTAACAATAAAGATCACAGAGAGGAATGTCATTTAAAATAACATTCCTTTGACTAACAGGGCCCTATGTGGTTAGACACGAAGAATGAATGTGGAATCTGAGGGAATCAAAGAGGAAAGATAACTTTGGGAGGTATCACTCTGTCCACAAGTTAAGAGCCATGTCTTAGAACGAAGTTAAACATACAGAGGATACTGCTCAAACTCAAACCCTCCTTTATTAGCACACACAGCATACGCAAGGGACACACTTAACCCATGTGGCAGCTTCATCTGTGACTCCAGAGGAGCAGTGGATCAAACCATTTGCCACTAGAAGTATAGGGGTGATGGTTACCTAATTTCCCTGCAGTGTCTCTGCCACTAATCACTCCCTTGAGTCTGCCAGGTCATTGGTAATCAGTGAAAAGGGGCTATATTAGTTGGGGAACTGGGGTTACTTTGGTGCTGGGCCGCTGCCCCTTTTTTAACCATGGTAAATATGACCCCATCATAAATGTTTGAGTGTTACTATGGACCGTGGTGAATTACACAAAAAGGAAAAGGTTTAAATATTCCATAATTAAAATGCGAAATTTTAATTATGGAATATTTAAACCTTTTACCTTAATTCCATAATTATTTTGCGAAATGTGTGCCATGGAATACCATAGCTGCACATAAAAACCACCAGATGTTTCAGGACGTACAGTATACATATGCATAGGAATATATATATATATATAGACTTACCGTATATTTAAGTCACGTTTTATGTTTTGTTTTAAAACAATTATCTGACCATACTAAATTTCCAAATGGGTAAATCTGTCTCAGCAGAATGCTAACATAAATATGGCCCTGATCTACAGGGTGGCAAATGTTATTTTCCTTAGTTCCCTTGGTTCTAATTCAAGTAATTAATATATATAGAAATAAACTGTGTTGACTAAAGCATCTAAGTTTGGATTCATTTCCATCTAGACCCAATGGTGGTACATGTAGGGAAAAGATAACAAGAAAGAAATATAAGATGGCAAATTATCCTGTTATACTACTCGCTGCTTCAGTGGTTTCGAGGGAAATCCTGCTATATGAGTTTTTGCCTGTAACTGCCACGTTCCTATTAAAAGAATGATGCTGTGCGACAAAAGTCAAATACTAAGAAAAGAAGAATAGTAACAAAAGAGCACCCCAAAGATAACCAACTTTGCTCACTACATGCACATGGTGTGTGAAACTTGTATATGACTTTGCGTAGTCCAGTGGCACGTCTGTCAGTAAACAGACACATTAGAAAACAAGTGAGATCTGGATGTCTGTGCATGAGAACTTCAGGAATGGAAAACGGAAGGTCCAGACTCCAGTATATTATTAGCCAGGAACTAGGTGTAAAATTGTAATAAAGGGCAAAATACTGTATATGACACATAGTGACTTGTGGTTTCTTGCCTATATGTAAAGCTATCCCCTGTCCGTGGTACTGAATAAAGCTATTTTTACTATATGTCCCTAACACCATACTAGTGGGAGTAGTAAGATAACATAACATTATCATCACCATTATTATTAACCGGCACAGAATATAAAATTACATTATAACCTCTTACCTTATGGATGACGAAGAGGCTCACAGAGGTTCACATCTCGCTTACACACCTAGACAGATGGATATATTTATCCATAAAGTAAAAAAAAAAAAAACACACTAAAACCATTTTTTTCATGAAATAAACCATAGGACAAAGAGTTGACACAGGATTATAATAAAGATATAATAAAGATTATAATAAAGATATGAGGTGTGTGTTATGGAGGGTAAAACCACCCTGGGGCAGTCGAAGTTTTCCAACCCTTGCATCATGACTTTATTATTTATTTAGTGATCATGTCTGGCATTCTAAGACAAACATTGTACTTGTACTCATAGTTGTTGATGACCCCATATACTGTCCTAAACCCAACCTTTCCTCGCCCATCACAGCCAAAATCATATCTAGCAGTGTAGGCTGCTGAGAGAGATGACAAACATGAGACCCATTATTTGCATTGGTAGGCAACTAGAGAGGCTAGTGGCTAGTAGCAGGACCAGCCCTGTATTTCATTGTGCCATATCAAATAACTTAATGGGTTCCTAGACGCAATAGTTAATACAAACAGTAAAATACAAATCACTAACATCATATTTGATATAACCTTACCCCCAATTTCATCATTTTTCCCTAGTGAAATGTTTAAAGAATTGCCCCAATAAATTGAATTTTAATTGAAAACTTTTTTTAAATGATGCCCTCAGCCAAACCAACACATAGTTAAACACACGTACCACACTCATCCAAATGCACACAGTATTAGGATCCAAAGGACACAGAATATAAATATATAGCCTATAAAACATATATTTTCTATAATACAGTAATTGCCTTTAAAAATATAAAACAAACAAAAAAAATTAGAATACAGTTCCAGGGCATAAGGTCCCATGTTGGCTTAATAATAAAATAATAGTACTACTACTACTACTACTAATAATAATAATAAGAAGAAGAAGTCAGAAAGGGCACACAAACTACCATAAATCTAAGCAAAAAGAAGAATACAGCTAAGATAATTCATATTACAGGCTTCATAGCCCAGAAGACATTCTTCTTTAGTAGCCCTAAGAGTGTGTGTGTGCATATCTTAAAATCAATGTTAACTGTATGAAAGTGGTGTTTAATATTGTTGATAATTGTATATTATGTGTTTTTTTAGATTGTTTTTTTTCCCTGAAGATTGTCTTCAAGCCAGGATCCATATATCTGTCTGCGTAATATGACAACAGGTACAGTTGCATGTTTATTTAAATGAAACACTTTCATTTGTGAAACCATACTGATAAGAGCAATACGGTAAAAAGATTAGTAGTCGTGTACCATATAGATCAGCTCAGATAATGTAAAAAGAAAAATATATATAATAAAGCAATTAAACACACGATAATGCTGCACGAGCAGGTTTTCCATCACTGTGAGGCCAGCCACTGGGATGTGAGCTCTATAAATTAGAGAGAAAAGCAGATTATTCTTGCTAAATTATTTATAGTAGATCGGAGACATTTGACGGGAGGCAAAATTATTCTATTCAATTCTTTCGTCATAAGGCAAATTCAGGAAATGTTCTTAAAACAGGATTTAAATCAGAGGTTCCCAAATTTATTTGGCTTACCACTTCTTTAAGACATCTTGAAGCTTGAAATTCTATTTTTTTTTTTAATGAACAATAGTAACATTCGCATTACACAGAGAATTAAGATAAAGACGGATAATATTAAAATAAAAATCACAAATAACATTAAAATCCTATTGAGAAGGATGAACCTGGTGCCCTGGTATCAGTTTGGCTCTATTTTTGTCAGCGGCATTCTTAAATCACCGAGATTAGCTATTTGCAGTCGGTTTCTTTTTTTAGTTAACAGATTTGTGACCGCACTTAATCTACGCTCCAATAAATATGATGAAGGAAATGCAATGATAAAACTTTTGTACTATAGCCCATAATCCAGGATAAAGTGTAGGTATTTGCTTTTGACCACTAATTGGTTATAGTAATAACTTGCATTTTGTGTGTTTATTTGGAAAAGGAATGTAATCACTTCAACTAACTCTGTTACACACCAGATGAAACATACAAATGGTTTTTCAAAATGTTCTTCTCTTCCTTCTTTATGCTTCCACCACCCACTTTTTTTTATTCAATGACCCCTAATTGCACCCGAGGCTACTACCGCCATCCCCCTGATTGTTCTAGCGTCCCCAGGGGGCTCTATTGCCCACTTCGATGTAAACATACCGAGTAAAGAATTGGGAATCATATGTCAGCCCAAGGGAAAATTATAAGGTCTTTGTGGTGAAAATGGGGAACAATAAATATCACAATTTAGAGAAGCCCTTGAACAGTAGATTTTACCAACACAATTGTTCACACAACCTATTTGTTGTATGGAGCTGTAGATTTGGATGTGATCAGCACTGAAGGTCAGGGAGAATGAAG
Organism: Spea multiplicata; assembly: GCA_009364415.1. Lineage (NCBI taxonomy): Eukaryota > Metazoa > Chordata > Amphibia > Anura > Pelobatidae > Spea > Spea multiplicata. The sequence goes on along the minus strand of VKOC01005655.1, from coordinate 5,169 downwards.
GAAAACTGAATGGTAGGATGTCCATCTGGGCAGTCACGTTTACAATGATTTTGACCTCCACATTGACACGTTCTTCTTGCAGTGTATCTTTTGTCTATAGTAAAGATTCTGTTAGAGACAGAGCGATATCGATGTTTACAGCAATGTAGTGATCTAAAGGAATTGGTGTAGCTCTGTATGTTTCTATAATAAAAAGTCCAACAGAATCGTTAATTTTAAATATCATTAGCAGGTGTTAATCATTTTATGCATAGGTACCGTCTTGACGCATTTATCCACAACTCTCTGTGTGAGGTCATTAGGGGATAAATCGTTTCCAAATTCCCAGCATCTAAAGCACTTCATTCCAGTTTGCACCACCTCTACCCATACTACTAAATCTAGTCAGAGCTGGGTTAGTCTTACAAACAGAAATATGTAAACCAATAAGTGAAATGTCAGCTGGCATTCTGCAATGAACGACGTGCCAAATGGAATCTGTCAGAAGTCATAGCTTGTTTTAGAGTGAAATGTAAAGACGTTATTTAGAAAAGCACTAAAAAGTTGCATGACGGGTTCTGAAATAGAAACAATTCTAAGAAGCCATCCTTTTCTCTGCTTCCCCTGTATCATATAGCTATTTGGCTTGGCACCAGGGACTTTTCTGGTAGTGGGTGTGGAGGTGGATTGTGTCTAAAGGGAAGGATGTCAAATTGAAGCAATTTAGTGATACTAACACAATAAAAAGGGGCAAACGTGGAATTACCAATGTATCGGGAATTAATGACTGATCAGTATCGCTTATATTTTGTGCTTCAGGCCATGGAGAACCCTGCGAGAATGATCAGAGCCTTTTCTGTTTAAATGGCGGGATTTGTTATGTGATACCTTCATTTTCTGGTCCATTCTGCAAGTGAGTGACTATTACAATTCTATCACTTGTGTTATACACATCCTATCAAAACATGGCCAGTCATGTGGTAAAGGTATGTGTAATTTGCTGAATATAGTTTGCCTTTTTAGCAGTTTCCTTTAATCCTGTGTCTAACAGCAACTGCATATTTCCTACAGTAATAACTGTTCAAACCATCGCTTAATGATTTATTTTGGCTTCACAGATGTATTGGAAAATACACAGGTGTCCGTTGTGAAGCCATTTTTCTAGCTAGCGAGAAGTCTCAGCCCAGAAACGAATATCTGGTTAATATCCTAGTTTTGGCTGTTTTCCTGGGATTGCTGTTCATAGGACTCATCTGCTTTCTCTGCAGGTAAGAAAAATAAATTAAAGGTAAACACTCACCATTTTTACTGTTAGTTTTTATTACTATTAAACCTTTTCAAATAATTGGTAACAGTGTGCTAAGAAAAAGATTAGGCTGTACAGTAGGTGACATTTGGCAAGCTGTTCTCACATCAGTTTGATAGGCTGTTTCTGAATTGTTTGAGTCGTATGTCATGCTATAAAAAGACACTTTTCCCTTTTGATTCCCTGCAGGAAACCAATAAAAACTTCCCCCTCTCGATTTCATCACCCCTTTTTTGTTGTATTTAGGTTCATGGGAGGACCTGTTTCCTTAATCCCTGCATGCTATCAGTAGACAAACTGGTGGATTGAAGCCAGACAGTCAGGAGGTGGTAGGACTCCAGAGTAACTGTCTGGACTTCGGTAATGAGCCCTTTGGTCAGGTCTCTGTTCCATGGTAGGTCCTGGAGGTGAATGGATTACTCACCTCAGGTTCCTGGCTTGCTTCTGCCACATGGGAAAGGTCCTTGGGCATGCTTATCTTGGTCCGGAGCTCACCTCCTCTTTTTGTCTTCAGAAAAACTGTTATATCAGAGGCCCCTGCAGGACGGTTGCATAAGAGGTGCCTGACTTCTTGGATACTGAGCATGCGTAAAAGCCAGGGACAGATGGCCTGTTGCTGTTGGTGTGTTTATCGCTACCATGGCTGAAGGACCCCAGGAGGAGACTCCTAGGAAGGCTTCTTTTAAATCCAAACAACTAGAATACACTACATACAGAGAGGATGTCGAAAGTGACTTTCTCAAATTGTTCCGGTCTGAGCAAGAGAGCATGTTTGAGCGCTTTTACAACCTAGCCTCCTTAGTCTACTCCAGTAGTGTCGTCCTCCATCGGCCTTCGGTTTCCAAGCGGGAAAGAATGAACCCTGGCTCATCTTCTGAACCCGAGGGTCTGTCTTTTGAAGCACTCTCTTCTGAGGAAGAAGAAGAATAAAGAGAAGATGAAAATAGAAAAAAGTGTTGCGCCTAAAATTAATAATTTGTTAAATCAATATAAGTGTAAAATAATAAAAAGAAAAGAATAAAAGAAAATACTACGCTATAGGTACTGCCCAATAAGTCAGAGCAAACTCATGCCATTTTCACAAACTAAAATCACACAAGTATATATCTTTCTTTCTTTAATTTTCTTTTATTATATTTTCACTTTATTGATTTAACAATTACAATTTAGGCGAAACACTTTTTTTCTATTTTTGTTTACTTTGATAGGTTATTTTTGGGATTATTTTAAGTGTTTGCTGCATCTTTATAAATTCACTTGTATTTGATTTACACTTATATATATATCTACACAATTGTTCAATTATTTAATTGTAATTAACTATATTTAAGCGCCTGATCACTATTATTATTTTGAGCATAAAGAGAAGATGCCTTTTCCCACAAAGGAAATGGAAAAGCTCAGAGGGGACTGGAAATGCCAGAGGAGATTATTTCCCAATTATGTCAAGAGCCCTAAAACATTCCCTGTCACTGAAGCATTTCTACAGAGGATTATGAAATAGTGGAGTCACCCTGAGAAAAGACTTTCCACCTCTGAATGAATAAAACCACGTTTTCCATTCTGTGACGATATGATGGCCCCCTGGCAAGTCCTAAAAGTAGATGCGGCAGTAGCAAAAGCCACAAGGAGTTCTACTACTGCCCTGGAAAATGGGGCTCATCTCAGGGATCCTAATGATAGGAAGGCTGTCAAGGAGTGAATTCTATTCATGGGATTAGTTTACACAATGGAGTTCCTGCCTGTGCTATCTTTGTTTGGCAGCCAGGCTGGAGCCATCTCTGGGTACTTTGGAGGCCCTGTATGACAGCTCATTCTGTCACATTCAGCAAAGATCCTCCCCGGGGTCTGGAGGTTTAATATAGCACTCTCCAGCTCAAGACCTCAGTCCAGAACTAACGTGCCTTCATGGGACTTAACGCTGGTGCTGAGATATCTTACAATGCATCCATTTGATTTAACCTCCATTTGTCTTCTCACGTTGAAGGTGGTCTCTCTAGTAGCAATCACATCTGCCCGGAGAGTTTCTGAACGGAAAGCTCTGTCTACTGGTCCACCTTTCCTGAAGATCCTAGATTATGGTGGGACACTTCGCCACTTCGCCAACCACCAGCATTCTCTACCTCTCATACTAATCAGCACCTAACAATGAGAAAAAGTCCGAGTTGCGTTCCTTGGATGTGAAAAGATCTTTACTATTGTATATAAAAAGTACTGCTGGGTTCTGCAGATCTGCCATCCTGTTTGTTTCCTTTGCAGAAATCCAGAAAGGATATAAGATCTCCTGGATCTACGGGTCCATCAGCAGATGGATATTACAGACTATTCAAGAGGCATATACATCCAAGGATTCTCCTCTTCTAGTGGCATACACATCCAAGGTTTCTCCTCCTTGTGGGCTGAGTTAATAGAGGTTCCCCCAGAGCTACTTAGTAAAGCAGCTGTCTTATCCTCATTCCATACCTTTGTTAAGCTTTATAGACTCATCTACAGAAGAATTTATGTTTGGCAGACATGTTTTGCAGTCTGTGGCACTCTAATTTTGTTCCGACTCATACCTTTTGGACATCTCATTTTAAGTGCTGTCGAGGAAAGGGGAAACAAATTCTTATCTGGGAATTTGTTTTCCTTGTGTTTCCCCAGCAGCACTATTTTGTTGCTTCCAATTAAGTTGTTCATTTTCCGTTTTTCTTTGTTTGGCTTTGTTATTTCAATTAAGGAGCAAGTTTTTATTGGTTTCCTTTCCTACCTGAGGGAGGAGCTACATCTCATTTTAAGTGCTTCTGGGGATACACAAAGAAAATAAATTCCCAGATAACAATTTATGTTTTACATGAACAGCCGCAGAAACTCTACAATTGTAGTAGTTGTAAGGAGTTAAGGTAGTTGTATGTCCCAGAAGCAGGTGTTCACAGCACAGGCTATTGCGATCACTTGCTCTTTTTTGTACATTGCTTGAAAACAGGAATTTTGATACAAGTTTGTTTTATCTTCCTAAAACATTTTAGAAGAAAATTCAACAATCGTAGCGAAGACGAGCCATAGTTAAAGGAGATGGCAGCCCTCAGAATTACAAAATAAAAAAAGGTAAGTTGATTATGGGGTCTTTAGCAGTCTATGGTGGGCCCAGGGCCAGTCCTAGACCAAGTGGCGCCTCAGGCAACAATATTCTCGTTTCGACTCCTCATTCTTTTACATAGATTGCAATATTTTTAAAGCGTAGCAGGATTGAGCAATGATGGTGTACAGAGTAGAGTGCAGCCCAGTTATTTCCTTTGCAGGGGCAGCTGAGCCAGGCACACAGGGCGCATCACACCCAGGCACAGAAAATAATTGCTCTGCTCCCTAATCCATACAGCTTCTTTACCATCTCAGCGCTTTGCTTCCTGTATGTCACCTTTTTGGTCTATATAAGCACTCTACACAATCATACGCTAACGCTATACTAGGGCTGCAACAACTAATCGATAATGAAAATTATCGTTGCCAACGAATTTATCAATTCATTATCGATTAGTTGAATTGATTTTTATCGATTATAAAATAAGGGTTTTTTCTCAGAGCAAATGAAAAATACCCCTCGTTTTATAATCCGTTTAAGTGTAACTGCCGATTGGCCCGCCCACTTCTTTCTTCCAGTCCCTCCCTGCAGTCACTGCCGATTGGCTGCAACGAGGGACAGGGAGAAAGAAAGGGGTGGGACCAGAGTACCGTTTGGCCCTGCCCCTTTTCCTATACATGGCTCAAGAACTCCTCTGTGAGTATAAAATTAATATTTGGGCTGCTGAAAGTTAGGGGCAGTTATAGTTAATGGGGTGTTTAGGGTTAATTTTGGGGCAGTTATAGTTAGTGGGGTCTTCTCTTCAGGTCTTCTCTTCAGGATT
>VKOC01005654.1:0-23155 GCA_009364415.1 Spea multiplicata | reverse complement strand
CCTCTTGAACATGTTATTAATACCAGTGATGTCACAATAACATCACTTAGCTCACTTTATTTTTTTAATTATTGTATTATTTTAGTGATTGATTAGGGATTTAAAAAAAATATTGTTTCTTCATTTTGTGTTTCAGCATGGAAGAAGAGTGAGAAACATGGCTTCTCACTCTCCTCCCTGCGATCCCCCTGCACCGATCACACTGTGACCTCTATGCAGGTCTGATGGGGATCACAGTTTCTGTGCCTCATTGGAGCGATCGGATATCCCTGCAGGGGATATCCTGTCCTCTGATGACCTTCCGGGTGATGGCAGCACGACGCGATCCGGAAGGGAATGCACAATCTGTGTTTTCCTGCGTTCATGTCGGAAGCTGTTAAATGAGATCAGGCAGAAGGAAGCCAGGGATGTTGGCTTCTGCTGTCAGGGGGGAGGTCCAGCCTGATCTCCCATGTAGCAGCAGGGATGTGTCCCTGCCGCTGCAAGAAGGGCAGGATGTACTGGTACCTCCATAGGGGATTCTTGGGATGCGTTTTTTTGGATGTACCGGTACGTTCATAGAGGACTGAAGGGGTTAAGGTTGGGGACAAGGAGAAGCAATTCATATTAAAATGTATGTTCCTTTAAGTAAATATCCAACTGGATACACATGAGCATACACGGATCAACATTCCATTGCAACACATTTAAGGAAAGGAAGGTCAGTTAATTAATAAAAATGTTCTGGTCAAGGTATTACATATAACAGAAAGCAAAACTTTAACTCCTTCAGACCTATGGCTTTCATTATATATCCCTGACCTCTCATATAGGCACAAGTAGCATGTCTTCAATAAAATTAATGCAGGACAGTCAGACAGACTGCCTCCCTCTCCACACACACTACAGAAGTCAATATACTCACCCTACAAAGCTTTCAAGTAATTCCAAGTTCTTGCGGTCGCTCACAAACTCGCCAATCATCTTCTTGTCCAGTCTTGGGTTTTCCCTAAGCCATTGGGCAACCTCTTTGTTGTCCATGGGAGTTGCCAAAAGATTTTTCTCTTGGAGGAACTGTATGCCATTCTTTGGTTTCAGGTTGAACTGCTCTGTTCCAGTTATCAGCAGCTAAATAGAGCATGCACAATAATCAGTTGATGCTGCTAACCATCTACAATAACTATTGAGCAGTGAAGGTTCATAAAAGTACTAGGATAGAAGTAGAAGTATTTGATGATAGTTTACATTCTACAGATAAAAAAGAGGCACACCCACCTTTTTCTTGTTCTTTATGTCATTCAATTCTTGCACACTCGGAAGTGTGGATAAGAATCGCTGAGGTTTCCTTACAGGATTTTTTTCAACTAAGGGAAGGAAAGAGTAATTCATATATATATATATATCTCCCAAAAAATATATCTCACAAGAGTACACCCCTCACATTTTTGTAAATATTTTATTATATCTTTTCTTGTGACAACAATGAAGAAATGACACTCTGCTACAATGTAAAGTAGTGAGTGTCCAGCCTGTATAACAGTGTAAATTTGCTGTCCCCTCAAAATAACAACACACAGCCATATTTCATTTTAACCCCCTAAAACTATATATTTCTTAAATTTAGACAGCTCAGGGAATCTATTTAGGGGGCATATTGGCCTGTCCAAAGCAGCTGATTACACACCAACACCTTCTAAATTTAGCCTAATCAGACTATTTAGTTTAATCAGATTACTTGTAAGTGACAAGTGTAGGTCACAGACATTGATCAGGGAGACCGATCAATAATCAGTTATGTATTTTTTTATGAATAATTTTTGTTTTTTTTCATAATAACCCTAGATGACCCCTCTCTCTTTGTAGGGCAGGTTCATCCAGGGGCTGCCATAATGATCAGATCAGGAGTGATCTGACCATCATCATCCCACTTTGATTGGTTCTGCAGCAGTTACTACAAAAATCATTTTTTTTATAATTTTTTTTTATTTTTTACTTTTAACTCTTTCAATGCTGTTGCTCCATTGAAGTACAGCTTTGACTGATATTTAGTCCCCAGAAGCTTGTAGGAGTGATCAAAGGGCTTGTGGGGGCTCTCTTTTGCTGTTGCTGGTCTGCCTGGTCTTTCCAGGCAGACCACAGCAGCAGAGCCCCGTACAAGACGGGTATTAACCCCTGAAATGCGGCATTGAAGGGGTTAACGCTGCACTGACGCTCTTGCGGAACGATCAGGCAGCAGGGGAATGTTGTGTGAGGACCCAATCAACAAACAACCCCCTTCCCTGAAGCTGTCTGTGGCAGCTGAAAACACGATTTCCGGTTTGCTGGCAATTGGATTTTGAGCCTACAGAATCCCTCCGTGTTAGTGATCAAAGGCTCGTGGGCGGGTTCTGGGTGGCTCTGCTGGTCTGCCCAGACATCTGGGCTGACAGCAGCAGTGACCCTGCGATCACTACGATTGTGGCAACGTGGGGGCATTTTTTGGGGATGACATATCTGCAGGTACCATGTAACCATGGCGTACCAGGTACGTGCTGGTCTCGAAGGGGTTAACGTCTAAACGTTGGCAACAAAAGCGAGTACACCCCTAAGTGGAAATGTCCAAATTGGGCCCAAAGTGTCAATATGCTGGTGGATGTTAGAGACCTTGTGCTCCCCCGGCTTCCATGTGAGGATGCCCCACAGATGCTCAATAGGATTTAGTTCTGCAGACATGCTTGGCCAGTCCATCACCTTTACCCTCAGCTTCTTTAGCAAGGCAGTGGTCGTCTTAGAGGTGTGTTTGGGGTTGTTATGTTGGAATACTGCCCTGCGGCCTAGTCTCCGAACGGAGGGGATCATGCTCTGCTTCAGTATGTCACAGTACACGTTGGCATTCATTATTCCCTCAATGAACTGTAGCTCCCCAGTGCCGGCAGCACTCACACAGGCCCAGACCATGACACTCCCACCACCATGCTTGACTGTAGGCAAGACACATTTGTCTTGGTACTCCTTACCTGGTTGGCGCCACACACGCTTGACACCATCTGAGCCAAATAATTTTGGACCACAGGACACGGTTCAGTAATCCATGTCCTTAGTCTGCTTGTCTTCAGCAAACCATTTGCGAGCATTCTTGTGCATCATCTTTAGAAGAGGCTTCCTTCTGGGACAACAGCCATGCAGATCAATTTGATGCAGTGTGTGGCTAACCCCTTCAACCTCTTCAGCAAAGCTGGCAGCACACTGTTTTTCTTAAAGACAACCTCTGGATATGACGCTGAGCATGTGCACTCAACTTTTTTGGTTGACCATGGCAAGGCCTGTTCTGAGTGGAACCTGTGAAAGAGCAGTATGGTCTTGCCCACAGTTTCAGAGTCTTTGAAATCTTCTTACAGCCTAGGCCATCTTTATGTAGAGCAACAATTATTTTTTCCTGATCCTCAGAGAGTTCTCTGCCACGAGGTGCCATGTTGAACTTCCAGTGACCAGTATGAGAGAGTGTGAGAGCAATAACACCAAATTTAACACGCCTGCTCCCCATTCACACCTAAGACCTCGTAACACTAACGAGTCACATGACACCGGGGAGGGGAAATGGCTTATTGGGCCCAATTTGGACATTAGGGGTGTACTCACTTTTGTTGCCAATGTTATACAGGCTGTACACTCACTACTTTACATTGTAGCAGTCATTTCTTCAGTGTTGTCACATGAAAAGATATAAAAATATTTACAAAAATGTGAGGGGTATACTCACTTTTGTGAGATACTGTATGTGTATGTGTATATATACACATACATACACATATATATATATATATATATATATATATACATACACACACACACACACATTAAGAGGACCTCTTAATTACTGAATTCAGTTGATTCAATGAGACCCTTTGCCACAGGTGTATAACATGAAACACCTAGTCATAGAGCCTGCGTTTACAAACATTTGTGAAAGAAATGGGTCGCTACGAAGTGATCAGTGAATTCAAGTGTGGTATTGTGACAGAATTCCACGGACAACTGTAAATGGTATTATCAGAAAGGACTTGATTGTTTATATTTTTTATTGTATTATTTTAGTGATTTTTTTATTAAGTTTTTCAGCTTAAACATGGTTTCTCACTCTCCTTCCTGCGATCCCCCTGCACAGATTACACTGTGATCTCCATGCAAGTCTCCATAGACTTGCATTGGGGACTACAGTGTCCATCATCAGCCCATAGGGGGAGCAATCAGATATCCCAGCAAGGTCCAGACAGACCCTGCAGGGGATATCCTGTCCTCCAATGACCTTCTGGGTGATGTCAGAACTGACACATTCAGGCATCATCAATCATGATAACTGTTTATAGGCAAATATAAAACAAGGTTATTAAACGGGGGAAATAACTCAACAGATCAAAGTCTTGTACTGGACCAAGACACATAGATAAAAGTCACAATGATTTTGATTTTAGTGGTGATTATATATTATTAATGTTTATTTAAATATGAACTGGGCCATAAGAAACTAAAAGCTACAAAATAACTGCCCGCATAATACAGGGTGACATTAGTGTTTACATGATAGCACTTTTAGCATCACCTTCTCTTATATACGATTTGCTGCATTTACAGTATATTATATACATCACCACCCAGTAAGGCATGATGGAAAACATTTGATTAGAAAACATATGCCACCTCCTTCACCAACATCTTCTGCATCCTCTGCTTCAAGGTTTATTTTGTTTGCCATTATATGACCGCTTGTGGGAGGTCGCACTCCAGGGGACTCTACATGGACATTTGGATCTTTGACATCAGTGGAGCAGTTGATGCCTTAATAAAAGATAAACTAGTCAGTATCAGCAAATGTCAACATACAACAAGCTTTACAAGAATATTTAAACCAATAAAAATTGGTACAGCTTGGGTATCTTTTTTTTTTTATCATTCTTTTTATTTATTTATGACAGAAAAAGATAAGAAATACATAACAGACAAGTAAATAAAAAAACAAAAAACAAAGCACAGAACACAAATAAGCATACAGTATCACATCGACGTCTTACAAACAGTTACTCAGTAATATCTTATATTAAAGTTAACTGTTTACATCTCTGTAGGTTATTGTAACTCATGAACCAAAGTTAAGTCCTTGATACCTGAGTAGTACAGACATAATACGGTACTTTATATAAAATGCTGCCTGGGTCATGGGGGCGAGCGTTCACAGACATATCCCAGTTTCTATTATCTCTCAATATTGTAGTATGGTCAACACCAATCGGGTTCAACATTATTACTCATGGCAAAAAAAAGAGAGAAAAAAAAGGAAAACGCATATAGGACAAGTAGAGTAAGTTATTCTAGGGCTTTCTCCAATTGTTTTAGCCAAAAATCCCATGAAACAGATTTCTTTATAGAGTAGAAATAAGATTTATATAGTTGTCTTTCCATTTTAATCTGAAATTTCAATTGCGTAATAACCGCATTCCAACAAATAGCAGTATATTGTTTCCATTGCCGGGCTATTGTTATTTTTACAGCGATGAAACAATGGATAATTAGTTGTTTTTCTTTCAAGCTACAATTTGGCCATTCTAGATGTAATAAGGCGGATGCCGGAGATCTGTTAATATTTTTTGTTGTTAAAGTATACACTAGGTCGAATATCTTAGTCCATATTTTCTTTATTCCCTGACAACTCCACCATATGTGGAGAAAACTGCCTTTATCTAGTCTACAGCGCCAGCACAGATCAGAGCAATTAGGGTACATCTTGTGTATTCTCGTTGGAACCAGGTACCACCTATTCAAAATTTTGAATTGTGTTTCTGCCAAGGATAAAGAATGAATTGATAAGGTAACATCAAATAAAGATTTTTGCCAGTTTTCGAGGTCAATTTCTATATTTAATTCTCTTTCCCAAATATCCACAATCGATGGTTTTCTTGCTCCTAAAATATGAATAGAGTTGATTAACTCTCTGTATGAAATTTTTAATCCTCAAATATTTAAAAATATCAGAATTATTTAAATGGTATTCTTGTAGTAATTGTGGAAACATTTTAGGGCCTGATATAGTCAAAAGTTGATCAAATGACTCTATACCTTTGTTTCTCCAATCATCTAAATTTAGATTTGGAATAAAATATTCTGCGGATTTGAGTTTTGAAGAGATTGGATTCCTTTCTGGAGGTTTAAAGATCTCTTAATTGTTATCCAGGTCGGAAGTATTTGGCTCATTATCATGTTTTGTTTTCTTATCTTTAAGATGTTTTCAGCAGTTAAAGGATGCCATATTATACCCGCCAAGTGCTTATTGCCGCCTACCTCTGACTCAATGTCATACCATCCATCATTAATAGAGTCTTCTAATTGTAGTCTATAGATGTGTACTAACATGTTTGCTAAGAAGATATTTTTAATAATAGGAAGGCCCAGACCTCCATATTTGGGTTTTCGGGCCAGTATGGTGGATTTCAGTCCTGGTTTTTTTGCCTTCCAAACAAAACCCTCAAAACTCCTCTGGACTAAACTTAACCATGCATCAGGCACAATTAATGGCAGCATTGAAAACAAATATGACCACTTTGGAACGATATACGAATTTAAGATGTTAATTCTACCCCACCAAGAAAATTCCTTGTTTCTCCATTCTCTTAACCTTAGATTTGTTTGCTTCAATAAACGGATAAAGTTGGTTTCTAAAATTGTTGTCATTGTTTTTGTTATATACATACCTAAGTATTCGAAATCTGATTTAACCCAAACAAAATCAAAATTACTTTGTATCCGATCTTTTACTTTACTATCCATCTTTACTTCTAAAATTGAAGTTTTATTTATGTTCATCTTATAGTTTGAGACCGAACTATATGATTCAAATTCTTCCATTAAATAAATTAAAGAAAATTGTGAATTGGTAATAGAGATTAATATATCATCAGCATAGAGATTGATCTTTAAATCTCGAGATCTTGTGGGAAAACCATGGATATTGACATTACTTCTAATAGCAATAACTAATGGCTCCACTGATATAATATATAACAAGGGGGGATAAGGGGAAACCCTGTCTAGTGCCGTTCTTTAACGCAAACCACTTAGCACATATATTAGGTCCCACTGTTCTAGCTGTTGGGTTTGCGTAGAGAACCATAATTGCCGAGTATATCCACCCCGTAATTCCAAACTTAATCAAAGTGCTCCTCATAAAATCCCATCCAACTCGGTCGAAAGCTTTCTCTGCATCGACTGACATAATGATAGTTGGAATATCCTTCTTTTCTGCTTGATCTAAAATGTTAATTATTCTTCTGATATGATTACAGGACGATCTTCCGGGGATGAAGCCAACCTGATCCCGATTAATTATCGTATTAAGAATCAATTTTAGTCTGTTGGCAAGTATAGAGGAGTATAATTTTACGTCAACGTTTATAAGCGAGATAGGTCTATAGTTAGCAGGATCTGTAGGGTCTTTTCCTTCTTTAAGGATGGGGAGAATATTAGCTCTAGTCATTTCAACCGGAATCGTACCTTTAGCAACAATGGAATTGAAGGTGAGCATCAAAGGGTCAAGTAATTGCAAGCTAAAACTCTTAAAAAATAAATTTGTGAAGCCATCCGGGCCAGGAGTTTTATATTTATTTAACCTAGAGATCACTAGTCTAATTTCAGATTTAGTTATTTCTTTATTTAATAAAGCTCTCTGGTCTTCAGAAATCTGGGGTAAATTTATTTTAGAGAAATAATGTTCAATATCTTTTTGTGATACCGTATTACCCAAGTTGTATAGTTTTCCATAGTAATAATTGAATTGGTTTCCAATTGCTTCAGGTGTAAGGTAGATCTCATTATCTATCACAAGCTTGTTAATTCGGTTATTGGATTTTATTTTCCTTCATCTTTTTGTCATAATTTTATCTACCCTATTACTACAACAGTAAAATTTAGTTTTTAATTTTTCCATAACTTGGACTGTGTTCTCCATTAGCTTTTCGTTAATTTGTGTTTGGATCTCTGAGTTTTTGGGTATCATTTTTTAGCACATTACAAGCAATATTTCTAAAGTCACTTTCGATGCACATTCCTAAGTAAACTATCATCAAAAAAGCTTTTGGCTTACTATTTCCAGATTCTTTAGTTTCTTCTGAGATGTCCACAGTGCTTTTCCCAATCTCCTTCATATCCTGTTGTGCAGTGTTGCTGAGGATTTTAGCCTGGCAGTGCCCCTCTATGCTATCAATGACAGTAAGTAAAGCTTCTAGGGATAGCAAATGGGTTGTATACAGCTGTCCTGACACAGGAAAGGCATTCTGGTTAAAGATAATAAGAAAAAACAAATTTGGACGATGGTCAGACAGCACCTTAAGTGCACGAGCAGGGTTAAAATGTAGCAAAGAATGGCTTGAGAAAAACCTTATGGGTTGAAACGTCGCCACTCATGTGAAAATAAAACTGCACTTTGACCCTAAAATGTGGCCCATACCTTTTAGCCTTTTTAGACTGCAGAGATACATTAACATATCCTTTCCTTCCATACTTTTGGTTATTATATATACACACTCACACACACACATAACCATACAAAAAAATAGACATAGTCATGATTCCCTTCAGAATTAAGAGGTGAAACAATCTGTGCATTAATGATAACTGTAATTATGGGCTAATTAAAACACGTTAACTACAAGAAAAGAAAAAAATGCAGATGAAAGTCAGACTATAGAATGTGGCCAATAGTTAAAGTCTGGTATATTCCTTTTAGCCTTTTTTAGACTGCCCAGATACATACCATAATAATAATAATAATACTAATACTAATATTGTTTTCAATAATACCCTTCCCTTCCATTTATAGTCACTTTGTTAATAATAGTCTCCTTAGAGTAATAACTTATGAATTATGTTTATAAACCTTGGACAGCAGCTTTGTGAGATCCTCAAAGAGGTTGGAGCAATAGAAATCACAGTCAAAATTAATATAGAGCTCTGTTACAAAGCTGGGAATTCGCCACAATTGTACAATTGCATCCAGTGCCATTTCTTTCATCTCGTATGGCATTTTGGGGTTTTCTATAGTAATTATATCCATTAGCTTCTTTATGTACATCTGTAAGATAGAGAAACAAATGAATACACTTGTACTGGATCAAGGACACAAATCAATAATTATCGGAAATTCTGTAAAGTCCAAAAAAATTACAGAAGGCTACACTTTGTATCATTGCAATTTATGGAACATAATCAAATGCTACTATAACTTATTTTTATGCTGAGGCCTATAATGATCTCACTATAGCCAGCACTACACAGAGAGCTATAAAATATAAAAGATAATATTTGGCTACCAAACCAGGTAGCTGGAATGTTTGAAGAGGCTGCAGTTACTACAATGGCCGAGTCTACCCAAACATATATGAGCAATCATGTAGTACTATGAATTTATGACAGCTGTTACTACTCATGGTACAAGTTAACACATGGTTTATATACATAGTTAAAAACATCAAACAGCAATTAAATAAAGGCTTACTTCCAGCTGAAACTTTAAATGCTCCCTCATACTCTCGAAAAGAAGAAAACATGCTCGTAAGGAGGCCACATACAAATTTAGTCGTTCCACGCTCAGTAACTGGAGATAACATACAAAAGTATAGTATAGTTAAGACGCTGAAGAAAAAGTTTTAATGAAAATGCTACACACATTGTTTTTAATATTTGCCCTGCAACTATTTTATGTACAGTCCTAACGTGACACCTGTGTGCAAGTCATATTATGGCAACCATCAGACAATTCCTACAATGTATATTGCCTTATTTGCTCATTCTAAGACAACTTTTTTTTCCAGAACAAACCCTCTGAAAAATACCCCTCGTCTTATAATAGGGGTCATCTTATAATCAGACCTCAAATAGGTCTGACTATGAGACTAAGATCCAGGTCCCCCGCAGTGCTGCAGGGGACCTGGATCCTCCCACCCCCACCCAACTTACCGGTGCTTCTGACTCCAGCTGTGTAGCCGGGGCAGCGTGTAGACGTCTACATGATTCGCGTAGAGAACTTCTGCTGCAGCCGGAAGGAGGTGCGGTTAGCAGCGGGGGTTGTCTGCATCCATTGCACAGACCTTCCCCGGCTGTCAGAGATCAGAGTTCCCCGCACCGGTGCGCTGAACTCTGATCTCTGCCAGTCGGAGAGTGTATGCGCGATGGATGCAGACAACCCCCGCTGCTAACGGCACCTCCTTCCGGCTGCAGCGGAAGTTGCCTACGCGAATCGCGTAGACGTCTACGTGCTGCCCGGACAATGTGTTAAATGGGGGGCATAAGGCATTTCTGTAGGCAGAGGGCTCTATGAAATGCCTTTTAACCCCCTTAATGCCACTCTGCATCCTGAAATGTCTTATACCTCCCTATATGCCACTCTGCCCCATAATATGCCTTTCAACCCCCTAAATGCCAGAGTGGCATTTCTGGAGGCAGAGTGGCACATAAGGGGTCAAAAGGCATATCATGGGGCACAGTGGCATATAGGGGGTATAAGGCATTTCTGGGGCAGAGTGGTAAGCCTAATGTGGGGGCAGGTTGGAAAATAAAAGGAAATAAAATCAAAATATTTTTCAATCATTTTTATTAAAAATAGTTTTCACGAATTAACATTTACTGGTAAAACTTTTTTCCTATAGGGTCGTCTTATATTTGGGCTTTTTCTCTAAATTAATATTCAGATTTTGGGGGACGTCTTACAATCGAGCAAATACGGTATATAAATATATTACGAGTGGAATTTACATCGAAACATGGATTCTAGTGCCATCACGTCTGGTAACCTCACTTAGATATGTATTTTATAGAGAAAAATAAGGCTCCAAGGGTAAATAGGCTGTTGCAACCCCAAAATGTATTATGCAATCTTGTTACTATGAAACCTAGCAGTAAGAAACTCATATTCACCTGGAATAAGTGCCGACAAAGCTCATCTTTCACAAGTCCCAGAAGCGAGACATAATTTGAAATGGGTGCAGACTCCAGAGCTACTGTGATAAGCTGCAGCCCCATGTGTATCATCACTTCAGAATTATGTCGGTCATGGGGGTTGGTTAAAGAAATTAGAAAACGGAACAGCTCACGAATGCAAGGTAATCCATACGGAACCAAGATTGTTCCTACGGTAGACGGAAGAAAGTATCAAAAAGAGTTCTCAGATTAGCTGACATGTTAGGAATGATAACCACTATGTAACAATACACCGGTAGTGGATTGAAGCATCAACAAATCATACCCACAATACACTATTCAACATTTAACATCTAAGGGCGCTTTAAAAGCAGACCTGATCACATTTTTGTTTATGCTTACCCCCCCCCCCCCAAATAACCTCATCTGACACAGAGATGGTCACAAGTATACAAAGATGACAACACTAAAATCACATCTTTAGAATGTGGAGTATCTCCTCATAAAAGTATTTACTAAATGCAACATAACACTGGGAGAGAATACCATGCCAAACCCAATATTAAATCTACAGCTGTAGACTGAAGTACAAAAATTACTTGCTTTCTTGATTCCCATTGCCTCACCTTCTTTTTGTGAAGACTGAGTAAACCTCACACCCCGGGGATTTACGTAATCCATATCATGAACTGAGGCAGTGTCAGACTGATCAGCCATTGACATGTTATCTTCAACAACTTCGGGGATTGATTCCACTGAGGCAAATTGAGTCTTCTGTTCCATGACCTCTTCATGCTGGCAAAAGTTAATAAAAACTAAAGTCACCAAATACTGGCCTTGATCACAAACTTATATTTATATACAAGTAAAACTGCAAAACAAATGTGTTTTTTAAAAATGTATTCATACAGAATGTCTCACCATGTATGCACATGGTTTCAAAGAAAAGCCCAATTTGTGCTGAAACAATATATCCGTTTGTGTGGGTACACACAAGATGGAACAGAGAAAGATGGAAAGTTAAATAATTAAAATTGCTCCTGTCCTTAAGGGGTTATAGGTGCTGTTTCACAAAACATGATCAGGCTGTCGTTTGACAGCTTGGACTCCCCCTGACAGCAGAAGCCAGCATTGACGGCATTCTGCTGTCCGATCTGATGTAACAGCTTTTAGCATGAAAGCCGGAAAGCTGCTACATTTTTAAATGCTGATCGCTGACGTCACCCGGAAGTTCACTGCAGGGGATATCCTGTCCTCCGATGAGGCACAGACGCTGCGATCTCTATCCAAGTCTGTAGGGACTTGCATAGAGATCACAGTGTGATCGGTGCAAGGAGATCACAGGGAGGAGAGTAAGAAACCATGTTTCCTTTCCTTGTTACTTTTCCTTGTTAGGAGATCCCAATAGGGCAGGAACGATTTAAACCCCCAGAACCTCCCCCTTACCCACAGTGAATACAAAAGACCAAATACGGTAAACAAAGAAGCCTTTATTTAGGGAGGGCAACAAAAATTGCTACTGGGAATTAACAAGGAAAAGAAATTCACAGGTAAGAATTTAATGTTTCCCTTGCTACTCTCGGTAGCATAGGAGATATAAAAAAAGACACTTAGGGAGGGTAAGACACAACGGACTCCAAGACTCTTCTACCGAATCTGGCATCGTCCAGACAGGCGGATTGCAGGCGGTAACGTTCGATAAAGGTATGAGTATTCTTTGCAAATCCGTTCAATAGGCACTCCAGAAGACTCGGCCCAAGATGTCGTGGTCGGCCGAATGGAATGAGCCTTGAGACCAGAGGGAGGTTCTTTACCGGCCGATTCGTAGGCATGACAAATAGCGGAAATCAGCCATCTAGCTATAGAGGATCTCAAAACTCCAAGACCTTTTCTAGTTCCGGAAAAGGAGACAAATAGATTCAAAGACCTTCTCCATGGAGCAGTCTTCTGTAGATGGACTTCCAAACATCTGCGTACATCCAAGCAATGGAGATTGAGTTCATTGTCATTACCAGGGTAAGGACAGAAGACCGGAAAGGACAATATCCTGATCATAATGGAAAGGTGAAATGACTTTTGGAAGAAAATCCGGAGGATTACTGAGAACTACTCTATTGTCAAAAAACTGGAGGTAAAGTTTTAAAATGGATAGACTGAATCTCGGCTGTTCTTCTAGCTGATGTTAAAGCCACCAGTAGGACCACCTTCCAGGTGAGAATCTTGATCGGAATATCCTTCAGAGGCTCGAAGGGAGAAGAAGTAAGGCTGGATAGGACACAATTCAAGTCCCAGGAGGACATCAGCGGCCTCCTGAATGGACAAATTCCAGCGATAGCCTTCATAAAACGGGATATCCAAGGGTGTGTGGCTAACTGTTTGGGCGACAGGGAGCTGAGGGCTGCCACATGGACCTTCAGGGTGGCTGGAGACAGACTTTTATGGAAATCTAGGACGTCGCTGATAGAGACGACAGGACCCTGGAGCTGTCTGGTAGAACACCATAAGGAGAAGGACTTGTGGATCTTATCATACCGGAGATTGGTAACTTGTTTCTGGCTCTTCATCAAGGTTTCAGCTACTTCTTTAGAGAGACCTGCCTGATATCAAAGTCTACCTTTCAGGAGTCGTGATGATACTGAAACAAGCGGGATTTGGGTGGAGGACAGGCCCCTGATGGGGCAGGTCTGGTTTGTTCTCCAACCTTAGTGGGCTCTCTATGGACAGACAGATCAACTTCGGGAACCAAATCTTTTTGGGCCAGTCGGGAGCTATTAGAATCCCCCATCTGTCCCTCTTGATTTTCAGGAAAACTCTGGCAAAATGACCCGTTTTAAGTCATGATGGTCCAGGCAAGTAAATTGTCGTTAATTGCCCGGGCCGTCAATTGGCATTAAGGGGTTAATGTCTAAACCTTGGCAACAAAAGTGAGTACCCCCCTAAGTGGAAATTTGGCCCAATTAGCCATTTCCCCTACCCGGTGTCATGTGACTTGTTAGTGTTACAAGGTCTCAGGTGTGAATAGGGAGCAGGTATGTTAAATTTGATATTATCACTCTCACACACTCTTACTGGTCACTGGAAGTTCAACATGGCACCTCATGGCAAAGAACTCTCTGAGGATCTGAAAAAAAGAATTGTTGCTCTGCATAAAGATGGCCAAACCTATACGAAGATTGCCAAGACCCTGAAACTGAGCTGCAGCACGGTGGGCTTCTGTTGACAGAGGGGAGCCCAGGCTGTTAAACAGCCTGATCTCCTGTGCAAGAAGGTCAGGGCGTAATGGTACGTCCATAGGGGACTGAAGGGGTTAATCACATCATCTTTCAGGGCTATATCCCTAAAGAATTATTAAGAGCAAATATAGTACCGATATTAAAGCCAGGGAGGACCCTGAACAAGTTACTAATTACAGACTGAATTAACTTTTAAATTGAGATTTGAAAATCTATTTAGCAGTACTGGCTAGTAGGATGAAGCTCGTTATCAATGGTTTGGTCCACCGAGACCAGGTTGGTTTTATCTCAAATAGGTCCTCCACAAATAGTATGCAGATAATGGTAGATGTTTTTGGATTTTACTCTAAAAAAAAAAAGGTCTCTCTTCTGATGTTGAAAAAGCATTCAACAGGGTCAGATGGGAGTTTATGGAACATTCTCTTAGGGCTTTTGGATCTGGAGATACCTGTTTAAAGGCCATCATGATATTGTATTCCATACCTACTGCTAGGAACAGGAATAATTATCAACTGTTTCAGCATACATAATGGTATGAGACAAGGATGCTCCTTGTCACTGCTATTATATGTGTTGAAAATAGAGCCTTTGGCTCAGAAAATTTAGACAGAATGGAAAGATAAAAGGGACTATTAGTAGGGACCAAACAAATGAAGATAGTATTTGCGGATGACACCGTGTTGACACTGGGGTCTCCTGAAAGTTCTTTACCAGAGCTGATGTGGGTTCTACAGCACTTTGGGAGAGTTTTCAGTTATAAATTAAATATTGATAAGACAGTAGCAATGTCTATTAATATTGGGAAACTATACTTAGAATTTACAGTCTAAGTATGGTTTTGTTTGGTCTAAACAATCTGGCTACTAACATCACTCCTAACCCAAAGGATATTATTGAAGCCAGATTAAAATCCCGCTTAAGGCTACAAAATAATGAATGTAGCGGAGTTAGATTTATGAGAGGCATCTACAGTATGGAAGATTTGCTAGAAGATAACAGTCGTCCCGCATATTGCTTCCTCTGTCCCGCTTTGCAGGGGCAGAGGTAGGGTGAGGTGAGAGTGATACTAACCTTAGGTGCAGCTGCGGGGGGCGCACAGCTGCCCGATCAGCAGCTGCAGCCTGTACACTAGCTGGAGATCGTAATTTCCCTCTAGTCGGCTCAACATTAGAGAGCACAAGGTCAGTCACTTCAGACATCACTTTACTGCTCCCTAATCACTACACGCTGGTAAATGATGGCGAGCACGGGGATATGTCCCTGCGCTCGGCAGCAATAGCTGGCGCGTAGTGATGAGGAAGTAGTAAAGCGAGGTCTGAAGTGACAGACCTCGCGGTCCCACTGCAGGATACGGTGAAAGGGGTGTAAGATGCGGAGAAAGGAGTGTAAGGGCAGTGTATGTTTATGTGTATATATGTGTTTGTAGGCTTATGTGTGTGTATATATGTGTGTGTAAAGGCAGTGTGTGTGTGTATATATATATATATATATTATATATATATAATATATATATATGTGTGTGTGTGGTGTGGGCAGTGTACACCTGTGTGTGTGTGTAAGGGCAGTGTACATGTATGTGTATTAGGGCAGTGTACATGTATGCTTCTGAGAATTGCTATTGCTAAGCCAGCAAAGCAGTAAGCACATTTCCTTTGGGTCTCTAGAGAACAGACATTAGTGGCTAAAATCGTAATATATGGTACTTACTCTGATTTCATTTAAGTCATTTGACATTGGAGAGAAAATTATGACATGGTCTATACTGAACAATGCCACTGATAACAACTCAGAATGCGCATACCTTATGACCGTCCTGTCTCTGGTGCTCTGAGACATATACATCTCCTATTGATTGCAGAGGAGACACTGGGGTAATTGCGTGATCCAATTCTGAGAGGTCTTCCTTGGACGTAGCCTGTGATAACAATTCTAAACCACTGTCAGTGGTGGGGCTGACCACAGAAGATGAAATTTCTGAACTTCCTACTGAGCTAGGCATGGTAGCATCTGGAGATGAAGGTTCAATAAAAGGAAAGCCGCCTAAGAAGGAGAAAACAGTACATCTGTCATTCTAGAACCTTGTTGATATAGAAAACACCTTGTTATCTTACATATTTACATATATATATATATCCACACATATACACGTATATATATATCCACACATATACACGTATATATATATATATATCCACACATATACACGTATATATATATATCCACACATATACACGTATATATATATCCACACATATACACGTATATATATATCCACACATATACACGTATATATATATCCACACATATACACGTATATATATATCCACACATATATACGTATATATCCACACATATATACGTATATATCCACACACACACACAAATATATTCACATACCTACACACACAAAAATACATCCACATACAAAAGTATTGGGACACCTAACCATTACACCAACAGGGACTTTGATGACATTGCATTCTAATCCATGGACAATAATATGAATAAGTGCTTCCACTCTACTGGGAAGGTTTTCTTTTTGCCCATTTATCCAGTAGACCATTTGTGAGGTCAGGCACTGATGTTGGACACAAAGGAAAGACCAACATATATATATATATATGTGCTCAGAATGCAATGTTATAAAAGTCTCTGTTGGTGTAATGGTCAGGTGCTCAAATACGTTTGTTTATAAAATGTATATAAAACAAAGTATGGGTTCATCGTTACAGTGGACAGACATACCTGTTACACTGTTGGTGACATTAGTACCATTTGTTACTGGCTGCAAACAAGAATCGGCTCCAGCCTCGGTTTTGGTCATGTGACGCTGTGCTCTTGGAGATCTCCTTTGTTTCTTCCATTTCGAAGAGTCACTGATTCCGCCAGCTCTCATTTTAAGCTTTTAAGGGAAAATAGTGCACTTAGAATAGAAATTACATTTGCATGATATGGGCTTATGTTTAAATATTGACAGTATTACAAAAATAATAACACTTATGATGCCCCTACATCTTTCCATCTATGCAAAAGTTGCTAGACTAAAACAAACTAGGGCTTGATTTCGCAAATCTGAACATTAGCCTTTGCTATTTTACCAGAGACTTCTTGGACCAATTTATAGCAAATCATTTTGTTTGTTTTCTGAACGAAAACCTACCATGAAAAAATAAGATCTTTTGAAGGCAAAGTGGGAAGTCTTGCACTCATAACACACAACAACCTGAATCACAAACACTGTACAATGTGTGACAGAGAATACTGTAAATACAGGAGAAGTAGCTCGCAATTTATTTTAATCCTACACATTACAATCATATGTAAGCATTCATTTTTGCATTTTTTGAATTTTTAGTTTCCTCCATTTAATGTTATTTTACCACTTATGCCCAAATCAGTTGAGGCATATACAATGCTTAGGGGAAGCATACAAACAATCCTTTCAGTTTGCGTAAGGAGTTTTATAAGACAATTAGAAAAAGCTAATCCTGGCAAATTTCAATTCTTCAACTTTCAAGACCTCCGAAATTGCACATGCATTATGCAGGGTCATGTAAACTTCAAACATGAGAAAGTCAAATCAGAACTCATTCAAAACATAGAGAAAAAATCTAAACACGCACATATTTATATATCCATACATATTTATATATGTACATTGCAAATGTTAAATTTCCTGCTCTATTATTAAAAAATGGAAGCATATCACGCTCCTATCATGCTTGAACTTGTTTGATTACAGCCTCCCTATGCCATGCTAACCCCCACTTACACATACATGTTATCACACACACACATTCATTTACTCATTCACAAACATTCATTCACAGATACTAAATCACTCACACTCATTTATTCCCTCAATCACGCATACTAGCTGATTGCTTTTTCATTATAATACGTCTTAGAATTTAATCATCCAAGCAATGATCTACATCATCAAGAGTGAATGACTCTTGGATGGGCACGTGAGGACCACTACATATAGTGAAGTCACCAACCTCAGCTGTACGTTTTTCAAGATCAGATGCTTGCAGAAAAAAATGTATAAATGGTTTGCCCTATAGAGAGTGAAAGTCAAAAAACACCTTGAAACTATTGTCATGATATACAGTTAGAGATGGGATGGTCGAGGTAAAAAAAAAAAGAAAAAGGGGAAAATCCCACCCCGTTTTTTTCCTCAATTTTTCCCTATATGTTACATTTATATAATTTATGAAAGATGTACAAATAATGCCAGTTACTTCACTTTTTTATTTGTGATTGGTGCTAAATTGCGATTGTGATCACTCTCCCAGTCCAATCCATGTAAGAGAATTAGAGATTTTTTGTGTGTGGTGTTTCTTCATTTATTTGCTTGCATTTTAGGGAAGGGGGGGTTACCTGTTCTCATGTATAGTTGAACATTTCTTAACATATACACTCACTGGCCACTTTATTAGGTACACCTGTTCAATTGATTGTTAACAAACATAGCTGATCAGTCAATTACAGGACAGCAACTCAAACCAAGCATCAGAATGGGGAAGAAAGGGGATTTAAGTGACTTTGAATGTGGCATGTTTGTTGGTGCCAGTTCTAGAGATATGTGTGATCAAGGACAAATTCCAGATGTATATGTAATTGTCTTAAAAGTTATTTCTCAGACCAGAGCGTCTCTTAGAGGTAAATGATGGAAATACAATGGTACAAATATGCTCAGAAGTCCTAATCATAATGAGTAAAATCCACAATTATGATTGGAGAATTTCAATCAATAGGCCGAGAATATGCTAATAAGCCCTGTCTTTAAAAGCTTATGTTTTAGACAATTGGAGCCCAGACAAATGGAATTTTGAACATCACAAGATATTGGCACCATAATTCATAATTACTTTGAGTATCTAACATATACATAACTTTAAGAAAGTTATTTTTCTTTCCACCTGGATTAATATCTACAACAGTGGTCGACAAAAACTAGGTATAGATAACTACCCAGGTAATAAAGTTATTGTTTCTTACTTTATACAAATATTGTTTTTTCAAACAAAATGGGATATAATGCAATCATTTAACAAGGGTAGAAGAGTTTATGAAAAATGTAACCCTCTGGTGAACTGCACACACGTAACACGATGTATGAAAGTTACACTCAACATGTTTGGGTCCTGCAAAATTTTACATACATCCAGAGTTAGGTAGTCTTATGCACTTAATGACAAAGAGATATATACATATATAGACATACATACACAGTGCTCTACCCACTCACCAGCTGCAAAGTGAACCTATGCAACCTCTTATTACACTTCTAAACAGAAAACGTGGTTCATGCTCCAAAGTGATAATGCCATTGGACATTGAGTCAATCGGTAACTTCCAACTCAAAAGGTAATGATGCTAAATGTTCCACACAAATTAAAATAAATGTTAATTCAGAGGGAATGTGTACGTATAAGCCTCCTTACCTGTACTCTTTTGTTTTTCCAAAAGATATTGTAAGCCTCAAGAAAAAATGGCATTTGCCATAATTAGTAACTCATGTAAAAAACCCCACAGAATTTCAACATTTGGAGTCCAGATGCATTGACACACCAAGATGTAAAGGTTAAATCTATGATTCCAGATATATTACACGCAATGAGAACTGGACTTTCCCTAATTCATTCCAAATATTGAAATGGGGCCTCATTACAAACCCTACCATTTAACATTACCCACAAAATAAATGTGAAACTGCAAAAACAAAAACCTTCCCCGTACACATTAAATAGGGAGAAACCAATTAATGAGGTCAAGAGGAGATTACAAGTATTCAGGATCCTGGTTGGTGCAAACTGAAGTGAATTGACAGGTCATCCTAAATAAACTGTACAAGACAGAATATGACTTGACAACGGAGCTTTTCCACTAAACATAATAAATGTTTGAAAACAGACAGATATCATATGCAAGACTGCATAGACAGAGGGTGACACCTCATGGACAAGGGTCTTGCGTGGCTAGCGATCCACATGTAAACTTCAGGCTGCATCAGCACTTATTGTGACATAGTAACAGGTCTTTTTTCAACCTAAATTACTATGTGTTGCCTAAATCCATCAGATTCAACCCTTAAGCCTATCCTTCCTGCTTTTGATCCAAATGAGGGCAGAAAAACCCCAATTAAACTATTTTTGCCTTCTTCATTCCAAACGGCAATTAGATTTCTCCATAGATTAATAAGCTCTAAAATATTATTTTTTTGTATTCTATCATTTATAGCCATGTTCTGCTTTTCTAAAAATATCCATGTTCTTTTTTAAGGCATTCATTGTATTTGATAGCACCACCTCTCTTGGCAGTGAATTGCATACCTTACTGTAAAGAATGCCTATGTGGTATAAAAAATAATCTTTGTTCTTCCAGTCTCAGAGGATATCTGTGAATGAGTAAAGTCACTTGAGAGGTCTATTTATTGGACCTGCACATATTTATACGTCATAATATATCCTCTAAGATGCAGTTTTGCACTGTATATTGAAGCAACTTCTTTCACTCCCCTTAAATGAGGAGCTTTTCCCAAGAAGATATCATTTAAAGTATGCGTTGCATTGTTATTTTCCCCATAATGCATTACTTTACATATCTGCATTGAACTTCATAGACCACTTGCCTGCCCAGTACACCAGTCTAAATTATGACTGTGCTTTTAGGATGTAGATAATGCAAATTATTAAAAAGTGAAATAAATATAAATAATGTAATTCATTGGCTAAATAAGAAGTGTGAACACACTGCAAAATATCTATCACCACATTGACACACATAGGATACAATGTTACCCTTTAAATGATATCATGAGAAGGTGATACCCAGTAGTGAGTTACTGTCTCTGTATATCACCAAGGATACTATTAGTATACATAATAAGGAGGCTTGTTCTAATCCAACCAATCTGAGCAAAGGGTGAGCTTCTTAAATTCCATTAACCCGTTAGGGAATCGAGGACAGCAAGTTGTACCACTATGGGTATGTTTAGAGGTACAGCCTTCAATATGGCTTTGTTTTTTGTAGGTAGGGTAGGTAGGGCGTTTTGGGTTGAATGCAACCATCATAGGTTATTTATTAGCTCCTCCAAACCTAACTTTTATATGTTTTCTTGGTCACTACTATTTTGTCCTTTACTTCATCTCTAATATTAATGAGAGGCGACAGGAGAAGTGTATTTTGACATTGTTTGAGTTATTTATTTCCCACTTTAAAGTCCAACATCATTCAGTAACACAGACATGCTAAAACCATATTCTCACACTCCTCAGGGTCACACATTAACCTTATATGCTCACACATACATGCTAATACCATTACACTAACACGGTATGCTGACATACCGTATGGCATTAGTGTGAGTGTAACACACACACCATGTGGCCTTACACATTAACGCCACAATCTTATACACATGCACACATAGACTGATTAACAGTACACACACATTTAGGGCTGAGGAATCACCAGTCAGGACCCTCTTACAGCTAGCTCCTGCTACCCAAGGTACAGACATGTACACGATTACGGCGGCGTTACAGCTCTCCATAAATACTTTCTTTGCCGCCGTAATCTGCCACAGCGAGCGTATCATATGGGAAACCTATCGGCTACATATGATACATATGGTACGGAGGAGACACAACAGATACGAAACGGGAATAGAAGGAAACACACAAAAGAGCGCAAAAGAAATAGAACCCAGAGGAAGCACTCCATAAACAGTATCTTTATATCTCTACACTATCATATAAACATGTTGAAACACTGAAAGGCTGGAATGAAACTCAAACTGTGAGTAAATGAATATTTTTAACACCACCACCACAACAACAATTCTATATAATGGCTTTACTTGATCCGGATTACCATCATTTACTGTCAAAGAGTCTGATAATACTGCCTTAAGTAATGTGTAAGTCAACCAAACTTGTGCATAGCATATGAGTGATTACACAATAGGTCAGTATCAGGTCTACGACACCAACACTGGAAAGCCTTATGTTTGGCTGTTTTGCCCCCTGTAATATGGGATCAAATAAAGGCCCTGAAGACTGAACAAGACTTATATGTAAAGAAATATATTATCTGCTACATAATCAAGTAGAGCCATTATAATGTTTACATTGTTGGATATTGGATGCTATAACTTCTATAATAAAGCGCGGAATAGGGTTAAGGGATCCAATAACATAAGGTGCTTTCAATTTTGGTTAATTTCATCATACTTCAAGATAATATAGAGGAGCGACTGCTAAGATGGCCTCAAAAAAGGAGGACGCAAAAAAAAGGGAAGGAGGAATCCCTTTGCCTATCGGACGTCACTATAGACTAATTAGGAAGACAATTGCTTAGCCCTAGTTCCCAAATGACTCAACTGATTACTAAGGAGTATCTCCAACAATGTATGGAAACTCAGCTTAATCTATTTAAAGAAGAGCTAACGAAACTACATAATGACTGGAAAGCTGAATTAAAAAAAAAATGGGTGAAGGCCTTAAACTACATGAGCAAAAATATGAGAATCTAGAATCCGAGATAAAATCTATAAAGGAAGAACTCAGAAAGAGAATGTGATAGACACTGAAGATAGAGCACGCAGGAAAAATCTAACAATTCATGGCATATCTGTAGAGATTAAACAGGACTCCATTAGAGGCTTCCTGAAAGATCTATTCTTGGACATGGGCACCTCAGAAGCTGAAAGAAGAAATTATAGAACGGGTCCATAGAACTAAAACCTCCGAGTAATACCGTATTTGCTCGATTATAAGACGGCCCTGATTACAAGACGACCCCCCAAATCTGAATATTAATTTAGGAAAAAAAGAAAAAGCCTTAATATAAGACGACCCTATAGGAAAAAAGTTTTACCAGTAAATGTTAATTCATGTAAACTATATGAACTATTTTTTTAAAATAAAAGCTATGATTGAGAAAAATATTTTGTTTTTATTTCCTTTTATTTTCCAAACTGCCCCCCCAGTTAT
>VKOC01005653.1:0-34088 GCA_009364415.1 Spea multiplicata | reverse complement strand
GTTTTACATGGCTGCACCCGCCTCCAACACTGACAATAGATCAAAGAAGAAAATCAACAAGAAAATCAGTAAATGTATTTGTTTCGATGTAGTGTTGCTCCAAAATACAGATATATATTGTAAATTATTAGCTATGGCGTGTATCAAAGTGAGCAGTGATGGCTGAGAGCGTCATGTTTGTCTTGCTGCTGTCTCTCTTTCTCTTCCAATAAACATGGTTGAAGGGGCATAGTTTTTATGCAAACATCTCCACCACAACTCTTAATATATTGACCTTTTAAAAGCCCATTGCAAAGATTCTATACTAGGGACTCACTAAACGTGACAGCGAAATGGCTTATATAACCATCCTTATTTAGTTTTTAATTCTTTGTTTATTGATTTTATAATGTTCATAGTTCATAGTACAGAACCGGCAACAGTCACAGGCATCCTTGCATATCTGACTGTAGTAGTCAAGTACAGAATATTTGAGACCTGTCTGTCCACACAGATGTACTTTGATTAGAAACATAAATATAAAGTAAATAAAATAATACAATTAACAATTACGTAATAAACTAATACAAAAATGGTGGGTTAGACTTCATAGAGCGTATGGTTCCAAGAATGAAGGCCAACTCTAGTTTATTCTACGGATTCAGCACCCTGCCTCACGTTCCCAGGTGTTTGCATAGATCACAGGTCCAAAACTGCACAGAAGGATGTGAACACTAACCCACCAGGTAGCCCTGGCCTCCAGCTTTGTGGACCAAGTCCTCCATGCTCCAGATGTGTTCACTTGAAGGTGGCGAGGGGTCTGGAGACCTCTAATGTTTTGGGAGTGAAACTGTAGCTCTGTGCGGATAAAATCTGCAACCAAATGCCAACCGTTATTTGTCAGGAGGTACGGATATTCTGCATCTAATAAGAACAGTACCAGCTGGCATGCTCGGGTATCATTATAAAAAAATACAATATAAAGTACAATATTCACTCTGCTTTTGGCTTAAAAACCCTTAGACCTGAGAGCTCTCAGGAATGTGTGTATTTTATGACAAACTGTATATTGTATACAATAACCATATTCACTGCCTGTGTCATTACCATGTGCACATAACAGCAGCTAATCCAAGATAGTGGAACCAAAACCCAAAGTCTACATCTCAGTAAGACTGAAACAAATAACTCTCCATCTGTAGCTGCTGCTTGCACAATGTACCGACAGTGATTGACTTTAGCAGTATTGTGAAATATGTACATATCTGTCAATGTATCCCCAGTCGTATATTAATTCTCTCTCTTTTGTTTGTGGTATAAAGTGATCAGTTAATACCAGCGGCTGTATGATCGGGTGCACTGCCCTTATTAGTTTTTTAAATGCCCTCCCATCCCGAGTACATTGAGGTCATCAAATACGTGCATTAAATAAACTGTTACCAGAAATAAATCATCCTGGAGCCAAAACCCAGGCATCTACATTGATAAGCCATAACATTAGGACCACTGACAGGTGAAGGAAATAACACTGATAATCTTGTTATCATGGCACTTGTCAGTCGGTGGGATATATCAGGCAGCAAGTGAACATTTCGTCCTCAAAGTTGGTGTGTTAGAAGCAGGAAAAATGGGCAAGCGTAAAGATCTAAGTGACTTTGACAAGGACCAAATAGTGATGGCTAGACGACTGGGTCAGAGCATCTCCAAAACTGCAGCTCTTGTGGGGTGTTCCTGGTCTGTAGTGGTCAGTACAAAAATGGTCCAAGGAAGGAAAAGCGGTGAACCGGCGACAGGGTCATGGGCGGCCGAGGGTCATTAATGCATGTGAGGGGCGAAAGGCTGGGCTGTGTGGCCAAATCCAACAGACAAGCTACTGTAGCTGAAATTGCTGAAAAAGCTAATGCTGGTTCTGATAAAATGTTGCCAGAATACACTGCATTGCAGTTTGTTGCGTATGGGGCTCAGTAGCCGCAGGGTGCCCATGCTGACCCCAGTCCACTGCCGAAAGCGCCTATAATGGGCAAATGAGCATAAGAACTGGATGAAGGAGCAATGAAAGGAGGTGATCTGGTCTGATGAATCACATTTTCTTTTACATCACATGGTTGGCCGGGTGCGTTGCTTATCCTGAAGAACACATGACACCAGGATCCATCCATGAAGGCTCCACCTCACAACTTGATCTGCTGCTAACGTCTTGGTGCAGATACCACAGCACGCCTTTAGATGTCTAGTGGAGTCCATGTCATATCGGGACATAATAACAATCATCCATTTCTTAGTGGCTCTAAAAATTAGATAAATACACTGTCAGATGAACATATTACACTCTGTCATGATTTATTCTACTAAAATAAAGCCACTTTGGAGAAGCCTTGTCTGAAAAAATAAGTACACCTTATGACTTAATTGCTTTAACAGCAATAACTTGAAGTAATACTTTTCTGTATGACTTTATCACTCTCTCACATCGATGTGGATGAATTTTACAAGGTTGCTTAGTTCATTGAGGTTTGCGGGCATTTGTTTATGCACAGCATTTCAATGTCTGGACTTTGACTGGGCCACTGCAACACTTTGATTTTTTTTTTTTTAACCATTCCGTTGTAGTTTTGCTGATGTGTTTGGTGATATGCTGTGTTTGATTTTCGCCAAATGTGGCGCTGTGCATTATGGCCAAACATCTCCACTTTGGATTCATCTATTCCAGAAGTCTGGTGGTTTGTTCAGATGCAACTTTACAAACCTAAGGCGCCCTGCCAGAAGAGACAAGATGCTTTCTCCTGGCAACCCTTCCAAACAAAGTATTTTTCTATTTGCACTTCATGAACTAACATTTAACATGCTGAGGCCTGTAGAGTCCGAGATGTAACTTGTTTTTTTTTGCAACTTCTCTAAGCATTGCAAGGTCTGGCCTTGGGGTGAATTTGCTGGGATGTCCACTATTGGGAAGATTGGCAACCGTCTTTAATGTTTTCCACTTCTGAATAAACTTTCTCACTGTAGAATGATGGACTTCAGGACCAGGGTGACCACATCGGCCATGTTTTCCAAGACACATATCATTTTTACATGTTGCTGAGCAGCACAGATAAAGTGCCATATGTGGGATATATTGACTTAGGGAATTAGTCAGTTATACATGCCTTATACTGCAGGGCATCATTTTATCTGGGCTGGTCAGCTATATGTACTCACACTTGCATATGATGAGTTAATCAAGGGCATTTGATTGGCAACACCAATGTCTGTTTATTAGTATCTTAATTCCTATCGAAGAGGTAAGGTTGTACTTAGTTTTTACACATGGATTCTCCATTTTGGCTTTATGTTTGTGGAATAAATCATGACACAGTATAATATGTCATGTATTTTTGTTCATCTGAGGTTGTATTTAATTAATTTTTAGACCTCATATGTTCTTTCTTTTTCACACAACTGTATATGAGATATTTCCAAATTCCATGGAACTTAGTAAAGTGAATACTTTTCTCCATTTATCACTATTACTTTTAGTAATTAGTTGGTCGAGTATTAAAATATGGTTTCTGAATTTAATATATCTTTACTTGTTAATCAATTTAAATAAAAAGATGTTATACATATCCCAGGTCTGAATGTTTTAGTGTGTGTTTTACCAAAGTCAATCTCAAATAGCAATTTGGAATACATAATTAGTACTTAAACCTTTAAAAAACAGAAACTAAAAGTATATTTAATCAAAATTTTATTATCAATTTTGAAAACCAAACATTAAGACAATATTAAAAAAAAAACATTACTGCCTATGTAATTTCCATGTAATTTGTACCAGTGTAAGCAATTTAAAAAATACTGTGATGGTAATAAACGCTTGTCTGAGCCTCCTTGGTATGCAGAAGATCTATTCTAGCCAATGCAGGTATATTTAAGTCAAGAAGCCTCCTACTCCAGTCCAAGAGTACCATCGTAATTTTATAATTAACAATTAATTACTGATCCCTTTTACCACTATATGTAGAATTATCCTTGAAGTCTTGCCGTGACTGCCACTAGTGAGAAAAAATGGCCATATTGGCCAAAACAAAACATGGAATCTTTAATCAAATCAGTCCCACTCTTGAAATGAACTGTTTAATTACAAGCTGGCAGTATCGCTGATGTTAAGACGTGAAAATGTGCAGCAAATTTTTCTTGAGGCCCAGAGAAAAAGAGCACCTTGTATACCATAAAAATGTCTTGCTTTGAATTACATTTTTTCCATACACATACTACATGACAGATGATATACTGTACAGGTATACATTAAAATTGTCATACTATAGGCAGAATAATGTGCCAATATAGTTATTCAACATCTGGCTGTCCTTTATCTTAAGTAGTACTGTAGATGCACACTAGATGGTGGTGTTTGGTCTCAACCAAAATATGCCATACCTAAGTGGCTCAGCTCAGCTCAGCTAACCAAAACACCGTGATGCTACATTATTACACAATGAACAATTTAATACAATTACCGTATTTATCGGCGTATTACACGCACCGGCGTATAACACGCACCCTCGCCGAAACCGGAAGTGCGGGAGACGCGGCTGCAGATCAGCAGCACAGAAAGTTATCGGCGTATAACACGCAGGTAGGGTTTAAACTTATTTTTTTTGGTATAAAAGTGCGTGTTATACGCCGATAAATACGGTATATGCAATACACATGTAGAGAGACAACAA
The DNA here is from genome assembly GCA_009364415.1 of Spea multiplicata. Taxonomy (NCBI): domain Eukaryota; kingdom Metazoa; phylum Chordata; class Amphibia; order Anura; family Pelobatidae; genus Spea; species Spea multiplicata. Next base: position 29,403 of record VKOC01005653.1, on the reverse strand, counting down.
GAGAATACATCAGTGGCCAATTTTACATAAATCCATTCTCGTATTGTGTGTAAAACGAGCTGGCACATAAAACAAATGTGGGCCCCCTAGGGGAATTAAAGGGAATTTCAAGAGATTTAAGCTACAAAAATACAAGTGACCAGCAGCGTATTTAAATAAAAATAGAAATGTCATTTTAGAAGAAAAGGGCTGGGTATTTAAATTTAACATAACCCATAACTTAAAATGTACTGTGGTGGGGGCTCCATCTGGTCCCAGATTTGTAATACTTGCTGTCTGTATCCAGCTATGAAGATGTATTGTAATAATAACACTTTATACTTTGTTACCAAAGAGGCAGCTTATTCACATTTGCACTATAGAAACCTCCATCCAATGTTCATGCTTAATCAAATTTTCCCTTTGTCAACAATGCTTATTATTATTTTTTAATATTTTTATTTATTGATATACCTATTCTTCTAACTAAGGAGTAGCCAGATGGGCAGGTTTTTAAACTTGGGCATGTTACCTAGCACACACAAAGTTGCCACACCACTACTGTGGGAGACGTGACATTGTGTCACATAATCCAGCCGATTGCTCAACTCTAGGTGGCACATAGAAAGAAAAGTCCTGATCTAGGGGCGCCTTGGATGCCAATCCAGTCTTAATTGTTAGTAGACATTCAGGTTTAGCAAACAATGGCCGTTTTTTTGGATTAGTTAACAATTACAGAAGTCCTATGAATAGAATATAAAATATAAACATGTATCTATCTAATCTCTTGCAATACTCATATACATATATAAAACTGCGATGGAGGTTGGATTAGAAAAAGCAAAATATACATATGTATCATATATGTACAGAAACCTGCTGTAAATTATCAAATGAGAATCACGTTTTCATTTCCAGGTTAACAAGGACTATACCCGATGTTTCAATCCAACCAATGCAGCTTATCTTTTCTAACTGCGATAACTAACGTGTCCTACTGTCGATATTTAATTTGTGTATACAGTTAGCTTTCCAATTAGGATTCAGTGTGTCCTTGGTGAGGAAAACAATAAATAAATCATTTTTTCCAAGTTCGTGGCAATACTATGAAAATGCCTTGTTGTCGTATCCCGACAAGCCTCCCTCAATTGTCGTTATTTCTACACCATTGGGAACTTTATGGAGATCACGAGTGGCTTTATATCTTCCCTCACGATGGATTTCAAGGGCTGGTCCCCATTCTGGAGTGGGCTGGCAGATCTTCTTAAATCGCTAAGAAAAAAGCATAGAACCATGATTACACTCTTTATGATACAAGTTAACCTAAAATATACACTATTTATAAAGTAACTATCTCTCTACCATTTGAAGTGGCACCATAGAGTTATTCCCCTCTTAGATGTTTCCTAACCACAAAGCCTTCATCTAGCATTGCAGTAGCATGACCCGGAAGCCATTAGTACGGATTCTGTTGCGTCTAGATTACTAATCAATCTCTGGGCTTACCTGCAGAAAGGTTCCCTTAGATTTGAATATCTTTATTCCGGCTAGGATAGGAATCCATATGATGCAGAAAATGATCATGCACCAACCTATGGCAATGCCCCATTCTGGGTATTCAATCGAGCCATGCTTTGGATTTTCAAAGGTCACCAATGACCAGATCAATATGGCCTGTGGCAAAAGCAATGAGTTGTAGAATTATTCATGATACATTGTGTTCAAACATTGTTATGCAGTTATCCAAACAATACATAGATGGCTAAGTATATAGCATAAAACTAAACCTGACAGAAGTTCAGGAAGAGTCATATAGAACCTGATGGCAAGGATACTTCTTTACAACATGGATAAGTACAGAATTATCTTTTACCATGGACATGGAGTTGCATTCGCTTACCATCAGTAGCAAAGGGGTAATAAAGAACCAGCAGATTCTCCACCACAGCCAAAAGGACCAGTGTTTTTTCCCAATCATCATTTCGATATCTTCAATGAAACGGTTTCCACCTACAAAAAAAACACAAAAAAATGTTTCCTGAGCATTTCTGTCCAGCCATGTTTCTAAAACAGCACAATACATAAAGCTATATAAAATATAAAATTAACTCAAAATATTGGCTTATGCTATTTCTTTGATCCTGCACATATAATTTCCATTTCACTCGTATGTGTGGCTGAAATGCTGTGTGAACTCACCATAAATCCAACAAATTCCTGTGATCTCCAAAATAGCTGCAATAAGGATCCCCCATCCAGCGCAGAAATTATCAATCAGATCCACCCAGAAAATTCCTGCCTGCAAATAAAGAGTTAAAAACGTCAAGTGATTACCAAGCTGATGTCACTTAAAGGTCACTTAAATAATACCCATTCCATAATTTATTAGATTGATTTAAAATATCCCATACAAAGGATAACTAAGAAGAAAGGGGTCTATGCACATCAATCCAAGTAAAAATTTATTTAAATCAAGTTCATTTTATTTGCTAAATAATGTATTTTTCAAAATTGATGTCAATAAAAAAAATCACTATTGCTTTTTTCAGATATCCTTAGGTTGGAGATAAATGCTGACATAGACATACCTGCGTAACACAGAGAAGGCCGAGGAAAAAGAATACAATGCAGGCTCCCACTGTAATAATGCCTCGCATTTTCTTCATCACCTTTGGATAAGCATCATGAATGGTAGTTGTAATTGTCTCTGCGGAAAAATCGACATGCAGATTTGTGTTACATTTCAATAGATTGGCCAACTTTGATCTTCTGTCTGTCTTCTGTCGGTCTCGATTTACCATCAGATATTGACCACGTGATTGGCTTTATTATAGAAATGTTATAAATCCACTTGGAGTCTTGCTGTGTCTTTTCTTGTAAAACCTGCATAATTATTCACTTGGCCACAGATAATAGCCCTGACCCTACTTTATGGAAGCCACCATTTGGCCTGGTGGCTAGTTCACTTTTTACTTATTACTCCTGCGCTGAATGAGTAAACCACAGATCTTTTAATCTACCATCAAGACGGAACTCCCAATAAGTTTTAATATAAGTAGTTCTACCAGATGGGTATAATTGATCCTTCATTACACAGAGCTGTGAGATAAAATTGTTAATTAATACTTTAGTAAATTTATCCCCGGATGCCCAGGAGAACTCTGGAACCCTGTCCAATATGGGTTGGTTAGCATTTAAAATCTCCTATTAAAAGTGTTTTTAAGTCACTTTAGATTTGTAACCTCATTTTATTTAAAAATAAATAAATAAATATATACCCCTCCCTAGTGAGTCAGATAATTAATTGTGAATAATTATACGATTAAAAATGCATCAGCCTGGGAAGTGAGTGAGGAAAATGCTCAAGGGACCAGTTCCGACAAGAAGGTTACGGCAAATAGCCAAGATACTATATGTAAAAAGAAAGTATAAAATGGCCTGCAAAGGATGTAAATACTGATAATCTTTCCCAGATTATACTGTTTATTTATCAGTGTTTAGGTGTACAGTTCATTCAACAGGAAACTGAGGTTCAATATTTATTACAAGAGGAGGATATTTGTGAGTGCAATTAGAATATCAGATGTAATATAGGGATGTGTAATATAGATATATAATAGAGATTGCGGATAATCGCAGATAATAGCTAGCCATTAAAAAAATATTTATAGTGAAGGCGGAGTTGCTTTTGAACCCAGTAAACAATGTACTACGATAAACGTGATCTCTTAATAGGGTGTACTCACCTACAGAAGCAAACTGAGAATCAAGTCCAAGGGTCAGGAGCATGAAGAAGAATAAGATTGACCAAAGAGGGGCTACTGGCAGCTGAGACAAAGCTTCTGGATAAGCAATGAACGCTAATGCAAACCCTAGGATATGAAAGATATATATTAATAAATGCACCAAACTCAGCACAATAGTTTAACCAACATATTGTCAGAATAAATATTTATTTAAGGGAACATATGAATATATTGCTTACATTTTGTGTTAAACTTTAATTTACAAAGTTAGATGTCGATTATATTTATGCTCACCTGAATCTACGACGTCCTTCACTGGTTTTTGGGCTTTAAAAGCCATGTGTCCGAGGATGGAAAATATGGCAAAGCCAGCGAAAACACTTGTCAGGCAGTTGGTGACACACACCATGATGGCATCTGAATAGCAACTGTTGTGAAATTTGTTGTAAGATGATAGAGCCACCAAACCGCCCCAGGCCACTGATAAGGAGAAAAAGATTTGAGTGGCAGCGTCCTTCCAAACCTAGAATGAGAATCAAAAACATTAGATGCCACTGAGATCCAGCGGCAGATGAGCGTTCCTCCACTGGATTGGTTATGAATGGACTTGTTGTTAAAACTCCAACCTGCTATCTGCATCATTAGGTACCTAATGCAACCTTAGCCAAAGCCTTTTCCTTAATGAGAAAACCTTCTAATTATTTCCATTATGTAGAATGATTAACTTAGACGAGAATGTTGGAGAAAACGAATTCTGGATACTATGCATCAGGGCAAGTATTTTCATTCACAAAGATTTATTCTAGGTCGGGGTAAACAACAAGCAATGTGGGCTGGTTAGCATTTAAAAGTATTTTTAAATATACCCCTCCCTAATGAGTCAGATAATTAATTGTGAATAATTAGAAAGTGATAAGTCAAACTGTATACGCTACCTGCGGTCCAGCTAATTTTAAGTATTAAGCGTACACTAATAGGATTAGGAAGGGTAAAAACTTACATCTGCGTTGCTTAGCTTGGAAAAGTCTGACTGTTCTCCGATATAATAGCTGATTCCTTCGTAAGCCCCTTCCAGCGTAGCGCCTCGCACCAACAGAATGAGAAGGACCACGTATGGAAATATTGCTGTAAAGTATACCACCTAAAAAATATGATATATATTAGAAGCTGTTTATTATCATAAAAATATTGCTGTAGTTTTTATGCAACACCGTGCATGAATCTTTAGATTTTCAATAAACAGATATATAGTCTACTTGGTATTCTAAATATTTTCAACATCACTGACATGATAAGGAGAGGAAATTGACTATAATAAACAACTCTGGGGAACATTATCTAGTGACTTATCTGATGCCTGTAATATGCTCACTATATTGCTGTTAGTAAACAATAACCCTGTTATTAACCCCTTAAAACCCTTGCACACTGCTACCCTCATCAACTTGGAAGTCTAGCGCGATGACGTGATCATGCAAAACTTCCTTTATGAATGGACACCTCACATCCATACACCCTCCATTCAGGTATAGTGAGTGCTGCTGATTTGTCAGAGACTGATCAGCCACCTCAAAAAAAGTAAAAAAAAAATGTAAAAAAAAAATGATCACTGCCTAAGATAAAATAAAAAAGTTTCAATTTTCATTTCTGTGCCATAGCTGTTAAAAAAAAAATAAAAACTTAATGCTGCAATCTAAATGATCATTTAATACAAACAAACAATGGTACCTTTAAGGTAGATGGCATTTAGTTACTATTAGATGATTTCATGTGTGAATCATTAGTGATTAAACAGGACGAAACCAAAAAAAAAAAACAAAAGAAAAATTTGTACAAAGTATGATGAACAGAGAGGAACACATCCTAAAATGTAGAACAAGACTGGATTTCTCACAAAGGGTAAGTAGTCTAAACCCCATGGGAATAAAGCTGTGATGAGCAAATATGAACTACAGGTAAAACTGGTATGTTCAGTAGGCATATAATAATAAAATGGAACTCAGTGCCAAAATATACCTTTCTTGGTTACACATAAAATTAAATTATTCAAATAACAGATTGGGTGGTAGTGAAGAATGAATCACAAAACCTCCTACATCACATCCTTCAAGCACACCAATACCAAATATGGCAAGAGTCCTGAATTTCTTAGGACAGTCCCATTGTTTGGGTCCCGTCCCGTAAAATTTGGGTCTGCCCATTCACAGTACGTTACACTGTGCACAGCCAGCATTGTGTTTTAACTGTGTATGTCTGAGACACGCACAGCCTAAACACGTGTGAATGAGCTCGAAGCTACCCATTAGCAGTACCGGGTAGCCTAGAGCTCAATGCTGCAGGGTCAGAAAAACACAATGATTATGTGGCCAGAACAATGAATTATACTATGGAATCTCAAAAGTTTTGCTCAAGGTCCAGTCAACCCTCAACAAATGGGATAATAAAGGACAATGGCCAAAGTACCCCCTTGATCACTGAGTGAAGGAAAGCCTCAGAAAACAGATTGGAAGCCGCAAAATAAGCCTAAAACGTAGTGAACAATATGGCTCTTTGTTGCTGTTCCATCCATTCTGCAGAACACTTTTGTAACCTAAAGTCAGCACAAGAATAATCTTTCTTGGCGCTGTTGACTGCCTCAGACATAAATCTTTTAATTATGTTGTTGTTTTTATGTGATAAGAATCATGATATTTTCTCGATTTTCCATGGAATGGATTGGGAATTTGAATGTATAGTGGAGCTAGGCCATGCCAAAACATCCTGTAATAACATAAAGCGTTTTCTGCTGGCAGACGTGATACGACCCTCAACGACAAACTGCTTGTCCCAACCACGCAAAACTGTCTCCGGTTTCGAAATCGTACAGGAAATACCTTTTTTATTACAGCGCCAAGCACCTACAGCACCTAGCGGATTATGTTAATATTTGGTTCAAATGGATTCTTTATGTGGCAATATAGATTCATATTTGACATATCAGTTCGCTTTATGGTGCAATATATTTTAATGGTTTACTCTACGGTATGTTTTAATGCTTTGTAGCTTATATTATTGACAGTTCAATGACTTGGGTTTAAAACCCAATATGTTTTAATGCCAAATACAGTGGTATCATTCACTTTAATATGCTATTGTATATGGGGCATTAAGTTCAATAGGACTTGCCCTTGCAATGTCACGGATTTATAGTGCCTCGCAATCTACAAAACAGAGTTGATTGGTAGGCGCTGTCTGTTAATGATATACATTATCAGGCTTCTAAGTGTAATTTAGTTTTATGTTGACTAAAAATGTCTGCATTCTAGGGCAACCTGGTACATAACAAACTTCCCATCACAAGGAAACCCTTCTTACGTACTCTTTGTTTATCTATTACAGTTTATACTGTAATAGCGTTTAGGTTTTATTGTCATTTTACTGTTCTAGTAGGTCATTTGTCATAATGGAGCGGTATGGCAGAATTTGCTTTCAGAAGACCTATGACATACATTTACAACAAAGGGTTAGTGGTCTCAAAAGCAACATAAGTGATTATCATAATGCCCAAGTTTTTCTCTTCTATTAAAACATGCCCCCTATATGGCTGCCCTTGATCTCGGCTGATTAAGAAAAAAAAGGTTTAAAACGGTTTAATGTATTCATTTACTAAAACTAAAGCTGTGCTGGTGACAGCCCCCCTTTAAGCTCATCTGCTGTCATTTAGCCCCATCCAAAAGTCCCATGTCTACCAATAAATGACATTTAAACCGATGTGAAATTGATCCACCAACGTCAATGATACAGAGTTAGGAGTTTTTTTTTTAATGGTTATTAGATAAATGCTACATTTCATTTACAAGTAAAACTGAAATGCATTCAATTAACAAATATTAAACCATGCTTAAGGCATTTAGTCAAACACTTCCACAGGAGGTACATTCCAAACTTTACTATCTTTACTTTACTGTTCTTTGTCTCAGACTATGACAGATTTGCGTGTAGGTGGGTAAGGAAGAAAAGTAAAGTTACAAAAGTAAAGTAGATAGATAGATAGATAGATAGATAGATAGATAGATTTACAACCTTTCCTGATGACTTGATTCCTTTGAACAATGCAGCTCCTATTATTATCCATGCAAGGAGGAGGCAGAGGGCCAAGTACCAAACAATTTCCCCGGTCTCATCAAGTCCACTTGAACGACGAAGTGCCACTTTCCTAAGGAATATCAACATAACATTTTAATACAGCTATTTATACAAAACAATGTGAGTATTTCAGGTCATCAGATAAGGAGAAGAATAATCCTGGATTGCTGGTTTGCGGTTAAGGTTTGGAATTGGTCATCTGCAGCCTGTATCTGGGAGGTGGGCCAAGGTAGACATCGCCTTTACCATTGTATTACGTAGTTACATGTGCAGTTTATGTTCTTTTATAGGGTGTAGGCGAGATTTTAGATTAAGCAGGAACTGTTCTGTCTGAACCAGCCAAAAACAATTTAACAGAGGACAGATCATCATACAGATTATTAAAACATACAGGATGGCATGCAGATATATATAATATCATGCAGATATATATATAATATCATGCATATATATTATATATATACATTATTTTAATCCTCTAATGTTTTTATTAGTGTATACAACTTGGATTTGGTCATACGCATCATAGGTAAGAGACTTCAGCCTACATGAAGCTCTTAACCTCAAGAAATCTCCATATAGATAGTGTGGAAGCAATTTATTTATTGTCTTCATATACTCACTCCCAGTATTGTTTGCTTGGAAGTTCTGCCTCTAGAGTCACTGTTGTATTTTCCAGACAGGTGTAATTATTTTCCTTTACCCAAGTGGTATTAACCGTTTCGATACGATTAGGATCCAGAATCACATCACAAAACTCTGTGAAAGGAAATTCATCAATCATTATTATTAACTAAATTGGTAATTAAACTAATTTGAGAGTTGAATGGGCGCAGCGTTGATCCCTAATCTAACTGGTTTGTTAGTAGAATGTCAAACATTTGAAAAGAGAAAAAAAATGTAATGGACGTGATTAATAAACCTCTGATAAGCTTCCCAAACAATGTCCATTTCCTGAACAAATAGCCCACTGAATGTCCCTGATGTGTTTTCATCACATATTCTGTAAATGTATGGGATGTTTCACTCGTGGTCTGGAATGCTAACACACCGGTAGAGCTTAATAAGTAAACCATTCAGAAGTAGTTTAACTAAATTGTCTAATTATATAACAGTTCCCTGATACACATTACTTAAGTGATTTACATTCCAAACCAAATCAATGAAAACCATCGAAAGCAGGTCATTTTGGTGTTTTCTCACCAAGCTCCAATGCGAGTTTCATTTATAGTAGACAAATTAAATGAAATTAATGAGTTTCGTTTATAGTAAATAAATTAATTTTGACATCATCTCTAGTTAAACATATGTTAACATATATATTGATTTCTTTACAATACATATCAATAAATAAACCTTCATGTAAGTTTGCGTGATTCATGCTGGTTCTCTAGCTTTATTTCTTGCCTGTAAATCTATGCATATGTGACCATTTTTTGACCAACTATTTGCTTTTATTTTTGGAAAAAAAATTCACGCTTTTCATAGACATAGACAAAAGAATTACCTCTGGGTGTTCTACTACATTTGCTGTCAGACCATCCAAAACACTCGGACCATGGAAGTACACTTGTGAAAGAAGCAAATAAATAATACAAGCTGTAGGCAATGATGACATTATAATATATGGTCACCATGGTTGAAATAAGGACCATTGTAATCCCAACACCTATAAGAAAAACAAAATAACTTGTTTACTTCTTCCATATATGGACAAAGAGCATTGATTTGCCTTCTGTAATCATTTAATACATTTATACTGTCAGAGGTTTATTATTTTTATTTAGGTTTCCCGCACACTGGTGGGATTCGAGGCATTGTATTAGACATGACTTTTCTAAAAGTCATTATTAAACCCAAGTGGTCTTTTATAGGGACTATTTTAGTTCAATGGCAACCTGTTTCAACCTGTAAATTCTATAGCATGGCTTTATTAGGAGATGCATAATTCACTGGCAATTCCACCATCAGTGATCCTGTCTGCTAGTGCTGCTGCCATACTCAAATACATTTTATGGTAGATTACCTTTCTATTGTAGAATATTTTGTAATTATTAATTTTAGCCATTTGAACGTTTGGTTTATGATCCGCTGGCAGTGTGTTCAGCCTCAGTCACTATCCTTAACAGTCACTTATAAAAGAAATAGTTGACCCTTCATCAGGTGTTGGTCTACTGACCTTCAAAGATAGGGAGGACTTTCCACATGGCTACTGGTCCCAAGCTAGAAAACTGTCCAAGGGAACATTCTAGAAAAAACAAGGGCAATCCAGCAAAAGCAAGCATGATAGCGTATGGAATAAGGAAAGCACCTGAAAAAAAGAGACACAGGTCATTAATGGTATAAAGAAAAGAAAAAAATATGTATTTTATATTGAAATAGTCATATATATTGATTAGATATGGTTATGCAATTCCCCAATGCAATTTATTCAAATCTGAAAAAAATTAAATTAAAGTTTACAAATAAATACCCACATTTGGTGACCCATCCATGTTATTATCTTCACTGTTGTAAAATTTGCAGTGTGCAATACAAAATAAGCAGGGAAACCATTAACGGGATAATTTGTACTGGTGTACATCCTATGTGGATGGTTTATTTCCCTTTGTGTATCATTATAATTTGAATTGTTTCACATCTTTCAATAAATCTGGTGACTCAAATCACACAAAGCGTTGGGGTCATGTTTATTGACCAAAGAGGTGCCAAAGGATTGCAGGCTCTGTGATCTATTGTCACCTTCAGGCACACATATCTGTAATTCATCCACTGCCACGCGGCATTGGGTTGCGGTGCCAAGTTTCCAGGGAGGGATATATACATGGACTGATCACTGCGGAAGCTTTAAGAAGTTGAGCCATGAAGGTCAATGATGTAATGATGAGGTGGGTTTATTGCTCATAAGGAGAAATCAAGCATGGATATATGGATTTTGGGATGTCCATATGTTTAACATATTTTACTATGCATGTTACATATATTTGCGAACCTTCTAACCAATAGCTAAGAACATATTACAGAGACATCATACAAGAATCATAGGAAACATCTGGTTTCAAGTTTTCTAAGGCTGTTGTAAGGTGAAATAGTGAAATGTCTCAAGATTCTTAAGAACTTAGCAAAAACTGGTACCAGCCATGGTCATGTAGTCATACAGTAATGCCGCTAACAATATCCCATGATGTAATTACCTCCTCCATTTTGAAAAGTGAGGTAGGGGAATCTCCACACGTTCCCTAAACCCACGGCATATCCCACCATAGACAGGAGGTACTCTGTTTTACTGGACCAGTTTCCACGCTCGGTGTTCTCATCTCCACTTTCCACCACACCTTTATCCTTGACATTGAGAAAATATATATATAAAATTAATAGACAACAGAAAATCATCAAATCCAGCTAGAGTTTCAGATCCATATGGCGCTCTAATACTTTGTTTTACACATTTCTTGGAATACAAACAGCTGATGTATAGGTCATTTATTCAAAAGTAAATGTCAGTATAAAGCAGAGCTCAAAGGGATGTTTGCGTTATAGTTTAGGTTACACAGAGCTGCCACTAACATCTGATTGGGGTTTAAACAAAGGTAGCTCTATATAACAATGTTTAGTTCTTGTACTCCCATGAAACATAATAATTTGCTGGTAAAAGATACGAACGTTCAATATGGAACCTATCTATTACCTCTCCTATAATAAAAATCTCCCAACAAGTATTTCATTGTTCTTATCTCTAGTCTGAGAGTACGTGTGGATGTAAGAAGGTAAACATAATACACGGTGAGCTGTCCCAGAAGCTGCTTCAAAAGGGATGCATGTGAAGAAAACGAGTTGATCAATGTCCTACATCGCTAAAGAACCTTTGGACCAAACGTTGAATAAATGTCAGTTTAACGTTTAAGCACGTAGATCAAATGCAGGAATGCATCCACAGAAATGCCGTATTGTGAAAACAGGTTTTACCAGAACACATCTACCCAGCTTTTATTATTTTTAGTTATTATCAGGTTCCCATTTTAGAATTTCCCATTTCCAGTGAGATGGTTAGAGGTATAATATCATTCAAACTCCACCTGTCTCCTGTAATTCTACGGCTAACGCGGTACCAACTCTCATCTTTTATAAGTAAGATAGAAAGACTGATCAACAAACATGTAGAAAGGTGATGATTAGATAGATAGATAGATAGATAGATAGATAGATAGATAGATAGATAGAATGTACGTATAATTAAGGCTTCATATATATATTTAAAAAAGAATAAAGCTTTTATACTACAGTAAGACAAGAAAACATGTAGACATGTTTGAGATCATGCTGCTTCTACATGGATGTTAACATTGCATTAAAAAAACATATGTGTATATACAAATATGCATATTTTTTTACAAATTGTTGGAAACCAAACTGGTCGAACAGGAAGAAAAGCACCGTTCCAACTCAAACTGACCGCCGACTACCTGGGTAGTTCTTAACACATGGAGTAATTAATGGCACTTACCAGATCATGGCTTTCCTTCTTGTTGCAACACTTGAGGAAGTTAGGCAGCGAGATCCCCATTCCTGAAAGCGAAGCGAGGATAAATAGTGCTTGTTACTTTCCCAGGTACTTGTCTGTCCTTGTGTGGCACTTAGGCGAATGTCTTAGCCAACCTCTGACCCACCCTCTTCTTTTCACTCCACTCTCCAGTGAAACCAACTGGAAAGACTTCTTTACACAAGGCTCATTTTATACAGCCCTGCCACCTCCTTTAATTAATTCAATTCCAGCAAAGATGGCTTTCACAAATGGGATGGACAAATTATCTTGCAACATCTTCTGTAAATAATTTGCGTTAGAACAATGAAACACTGAGAGAAGTTTCAACGAGATAGAGTTTGGCTGACAGGTTCGGAATGTTTTGTGACTGGACGACCTGTTCACCTTAAATCATGAAACGTATTTAAGGAAATATTTCTGTGCCAAGTCTTCCACGTCGAGTGTTTGTGTAATCATTGTTATATTGCCTTGAATTATCTTTTTCTTTTAAAACATGTTTTATGCTGCTTTTTTTTTTTTAAAGTAAAGAAAATACATGGATTTTAGTGTATAACACACAGGTAAGAGGTCCTAATGAAAAACATACAGCTCCGTGACACTCAAAATTCCTTAAAAAACACAACCGATGCATCAGAAACATCTTAATGTAACGATTGAATTGTTTGAATAATGACATCATCTAATAATAATAATGTAATAAAAGTATCATGATAAGTGATAAAAGTGCAAACAGGAATGAATCTTTATGTTTCTTTACAGATAATTATAGAGAGCCTTTGAAATCTGTAGCGCTGTTACAATAGGGGACAACATTGTAATTTACAGTGTACAATTTCACAATGAGATGAACGCAGGTGACCACATACTGGTACAGAACGAGAAGACCCTGCTCTTTCAAGCTTATATGCCGATACTTGATTTATTTATTGTTTTTTCACAAACTTTTTATTCACATATTTTCAACAAAGAAAAATACAATATCCCCCTCTACTTTATTGTATTATTATTAAAAAAGAAGAGCAGCAGCTTACAGGGGCGCAAATGCATGGTGGTTGAGCGTATGTCTCTTGTGCCTATCTGGGGGGTAACAGCTGCGATAGAGGTACCCGACATACTTATATCTAGTAACTCACCTACACCTAGTAATGAGACTGATAAGATTGCAAATGTCTTAAGTGACTGCCCAAAATGCCTTTGGCATCATGAACGAATACGCGTGCAAACATGTCAGGGTGTATTCCAACCGAGGAGCATGGTAAGTGCGTGCTGAAACAATTCGGCATTAACCTGCACCCTGCCGATATGTTTGTATACAACAAATATGGCCGAGATCACCTACAATACCATCTTTATGCAATTACTAACTCATTTATTTTAGTTTTATCATCTATGTTGTTGAGAAACGATCACCTTCCCAGGTTCAGGCTCCCAGATTGCCTCCAGAACTGATGCCTTTGTGCAAATTATATTATATATAATTAATACTAATATATATATATATATATATATATATATATAATATATATTTATAAGTGAAACATGGTTTAAATGCTCTAAAATATATTTTACCATATATTATTGCCCCCCCCATTTAAATTTTGATTGTTAAATAATGTAGCTTAGATCGCATGAAACAAAACTACACCACCTCTTCTAATTGTCCTGACATTGATCTATTCATTGCATCAAATTACTGGATTTTGTTTTAAAATAATTGCCAAAATGATTTACAAATCGCTTCTCCCTATCTAAAAATTGTTTTTTTTTTTAATTTTATGAAAATCACACTGTTTTTTATAAATATGCACTGTTGTCATTATCTGTAATTCTGTTTATAGTAATTTAAATCTGGACATATTTTCATCAGCAAAAATAATATGATGAATCTATTATTAAAAAAACGCCACCAATAAATTAAATAATATTTTTTTCAACATCCTTACAATTATACATAGTTTAATAAATAAAGAAAAATATTAGGGGGTAGCCATGTTTGTTTTTTTGTGAACAATGAATGTTCCTGCAGTTCAAATACAGGTTAGACGGAAAATGTAGGCATCTTGAAATATTATACATAACCCAAGAAAAACTAATAATCTCTATATGAAGAACTCATTACTACTAGTTCTAAAAGGCCAGCTTGTGCACAAAGAACCATGGAGCCTCTTCAGTATTCCATGTCAAAATAATTATTTTATAATGTATCTAACATAAATATTTTATTATTTGATATTATTTGATAATGAGTTTTTATTTTGCCTTGGTTTCAGTGTATATCCATCAAATTATGTTCTTGTTTATCAATAGATCAACTACACAGTGACTCAACAATATATATATATATATATATGTTATATATGAAGGAATGCATATAGAGTAAATCTTATTGTTAAATGAGATGAAGGATATAATGTTGTGAAACTTGAAATATAATCAGGGCACCATTCCACCCATAAGGACCTACGTGTTTTCCTCCCTGTCGCCTTGTTGTAGATTAGCTAATTATTAATTTATTACTGTCATTAATAAAACCCTATTAAATAGCAAAATTTCCAGTTAAAAAATATTTACAATATTACGTGCTGTTCAATAAAGGGGCAGCAATACCCTTAGAGAAAGGGAAAATCGGCCAAAGTTGTTTCTTTCCTGAGTGAGAGAGAGGATATTGCCGTTAACCACTCACTGGATAATCATTCACTTTTCTGTATTCCCTGGAACTACTTCAGTTTATTTGAGTTTCTTTCAAATTACCAAGGCACACTGCACTCCAGCTCACACGCAGCCGATAAGATTGTCTTAATCTCCCTGATCCTCTGCAAATTTACCTTTTCTATAGCAATTCTGTGCCTCTTTTAAAATATAACATATTTACACTAATATTGTTGACCATATTACAACTCTTAGTGAAAATTTTGTCCACCATCCTAAAATAAATGACGTAGACGTAATTATTTAACACAATATGCTTTTATAAGCGGTCCATTATTGTCCCTCTATAGAATGTCACACCTTGAGTGGCAAAGCCAACTGAAATTTATTTAAGTCATAAATTACATTCAGTTCATTGAGTGCAGGTTGTATACAGATTAAAGGAGAGGAAACAGTGGCAATTTATTCTGCAGGGATACTGGCCCCATTAAAGTTTAACCATGCTGATGTTACATTCCATATGGAACGATGGGTCCTAAAGGCTTGAAAACACCATTAAAAGGCACAAGTGCATAGTGACTAATTAGATGTACAGGGAAAGGCGCAATCTGGGCCAGTCAGGAAGGGGGATATCACTGCTCGTCTAAGCCTGAAGGACTTGTCATCATCCCCCTTCATTTTTGCGGAGCCTTGTTGCAGGCTTCACAGGCTAAAAGGAAGGTGAAAGAAGGGATCATCCTCTTTATCCTTCCACTGCAGGCACAGTTCAGGCTTTCCCACCCGCACTTTCCCTGTGTTGGGTCCAGCACTTAAAAGGTTATTGATCTTGGTGTTTGGCCAAAGAGCTTGGGAAGGGCGTCCTGAAGATGGCGGATGGCATTGCATGGGCTATGACACTTGGTGCAGGTGGTAGAATAACCAACAGAAGTTTCAGTAGCTGGCGAGCCGTATGGGTCATGTTTGTATCATGCTGTATTATGTTGTGTTCCATTGGTCAAAGGGGGCAATATGTATAAGGCTGTGGCCTAATGCCCTACCCACACCAATTCAGATATAATGTCTATATGGCATAAGGGTAAATATAGTGGGGTTTTACTCAATGCAAAAGGCCTAAGCAGTCAAGCATTTCTTATTCAAATTAATCATTTTCAGCCTTACATTGCTAAATGGTTTTAAATGACAATACAGTCAATGTGTCATTCTCTTTAAACTTTAACCCCTTAAAAGTCTAAGGCTATTTTTTCCAGTTAAGGACTGAAGGGGTTTTTTAAATTTTTCCTATGTTATTTTCAATCATAATTTCCTGCCCTCGCATTAAGTTTAACCACACAAATTATATAATGTTTTTTTCAGGCCAAAAATAGGGTTTTTAAGAAACCTTACATATACAGGAAAAAACATCACAAACCAAAAAAGGAAAAAATAAGGAAAAAATGTAACCTATTTTTTTTTTAATCTCTAAACACTATACACATCCAGTTTATATAAAATATATATATTGTTATTTGCAATTTTGATTTTGCACAAAGGTGTCAAAGCAGAATCACGGACACAGTAGTGCTGGGATAACTACCTAGAGCCCTCCTCCTCGGGGGAGTGGCTTAATGATGGGCCCTAGATCATTTGAATGTGAATGGGAGGGGTATAGGGCTGCGAGTGGGTGTGACTAAACGTTGTTCTTGTGACCCAGAGAACCACAGAAGTGTCGCCTCACTCAGAGCATCCAATGAAACCCAGAGAGGGGTATGGTGATCAGGCAGCAAAACACACAGATAAGAGTGATCTTTACCTCTTTCTCCCTTACAACCAGATTGTAGAAGAGAGAGCCAGGAAATGCTGTCGAAGGCAATGTTTACAGACATTGCTGTTGGCATCGTGTCTATGATTGGTTCCTTGATCAAACAGATCTATTGGATCCCTGGGCAGCCAGCAGCAGCAGTCCGATCGCAGTCGCTAAAACCAGTGAAAATAGCGGTTGCAATATCACATGCTTGGTGTGAACGGCAGTTGTCAACAGAAACTTTATTGACAAAATCATGTAGACAACGGTTGTTGCTCACCTACCTGGCAAACAAATGGCTCGCTGGAGATCAAATGATTAAATATTTGCAGTTCTGAGTGTTTTGGGAAGCCAGCGGGCTTATGTTTTCCATCGTGTTTCCATCAGGAATTCCCCCGAATACTAAAGCTTTTAGAACTAGAGGCGTATGCGAGGCATTGCAAATTAGAGGTCATTAAAGTACTAGTGAGCTACAGACATAACAATGCCAAATAATACCATTTCTATCAAATGTTTCATTGGGAATGAACTAGATGTGACTTCAATCACAAAATCATTAATACATACATACCAGCGGGACAGCACCTAAAAAATCACCACTGGGAGGCATGTTAATAATCGTTAAAGAAGATCCTTGCTGTTGTTTAGCATTAGGGAAACTAAGCGTTAAAGATGGTTAATGGGACTTTATCACAGAAAGCTTGCTTTAAGTTCTGATTTTAAAGTATTTTAAGTATTTACAGTAAAATTCAAATAAAACTCGGCACTTTAGCGAGTGTGTAGATTGTAAAAAAAAGTTAATCTATATGTATAGGTTTAGGTATTACGTAGGTATGGTTGTAACAAACTACAGAAGATAAGCTTATTTCAAAGGATGAGAAACGTAAGAATGAGAGATCGTAATCTAAAACTAGAGGGGCAGATGCTTAGATGTAATGTAAAGATGTTTTACTTTACTGAGAGTGTTGTATATAAGTGGAACAGCCTCCCAGCAGATGAGGTAGATGAGCCTCATACAGTTAGGACATGGAAACAAGGGTGGGATAGGCATAAATCTATCCTGAATCTAAAACATTATCAAGGACTGATTACTGTCTGAGTAGTTATCTGCCGTCAGATTCTTGGTTTCCATGTTAACTACAAAAAACTGTACAAATATCAGAATTACATTTATATTACATGACATGCTATTTATAGAGCGACATAACATGGTGTAGTGCCACTAAAATAGAGAATAAACGTATAGCAATAATAACATGTTAAGACAAAACAGAACATATCTGGGAACTTCTGGGCTTCCCTTGTGGGACGTGGCCAGGACTGCCCACTGACGTCAGGGGGGGGGGCGGTCCCGTGGCGTCGGTGGGAGTTCCTCCTGACATCAGTGGGCGATCCCACTGAAATCAGTGGGAGGTCCAGCTGAAGTTGGGGGCGTTTCTGCTGACATGGAAAATGGGCAGGGAGCGGGGCTCCCCCAAGGATTCGGGTCTTGACCCGGAGAACCGGAGAAGCAGTGCTTTGCCCAGCAAACTCCAGGTAAACCCGGAGAGTTACCAAGTATGGCGATGAAGAGGGCCCTGCTCTTGTGAGCTTACAATCTATAGCACGATGTAGCAAGCTCAGTCCTAAACACTTTAAAAGGAGCGCTTGGCCCGAACTCTGCTCTTCAGCAAAAACTGTAACTTTCGTGAGATTCAAAATGTCCCAAAACACACAGAGTACCCAATAACCAGCTGGACGTACGTGAGCTGCGGTTCCAAGAGTGCGGTCAGGGCCGGCCCTACATTAGGGCCGGCCCTACATTGGGGCCGACTGGGGCAATTGACCCAGGCGGCACTTTAGAAGGGGCGGCACTTTGCCGCCCCAAGCATTTTTTTGTTTTTGAACCGAAGAGAAGAGAGGAGGGGCGCGAGTGGTTTTGCATACTCCGTCTCTGGCGCCCCTCTCCTTCGCATCCTCTGCGCGCGAGTTCCCTGTTCGGTCTTTGGTGCCCAATCTACTGTAATTGGCTGAGCGCCAGAGAGTGACGTCAAATTTCCATCGCTCGAGCATTACAAGTTCCGGCACGGTGGGCAGAGCAGGGAGGACTCGCCCAGGACTCTTTTTAAGATAGTCATTTTACCGGGGGGGGGGGCATCGGGCGAAGTTTAAAATCCAATGCAGGCATTTTAAACTTCGCCCCAGGCGGCGTTAAGTCTTCGGCCGGCCCTGAGTGCGGTGATTCAGGGGTTTCTTAATCAAAGGCGATTGGGTTTTAATACTTTTCCAAAATATGCAAGATAAATGAGAAAATTCACTTTATAGACACGTTATTAGACCCAAAAGTCCGAGCAAGATTAAAGATCCGGCACACTTGTTTCACACCCCTCCCCCACAAGCATTCTGCAGGTAGTCATGTTACACAATCACCTAACACGGTTTCATTAAGCGTGCGACGCACTAATGTCTCCTGCACGCCAACAATACTAAAGCTTATCTATATTTATGGCAGGGTCTGATCCAAACAAATCAAAACGACTGTCTTCTTAATTGTGAAACCTGTGACTAACACGCAATTAAAGTATCATCTTGTAAGCTTTTGTTGTCTCGATAGAGTTTTTTTAAACTCAATGACATAAAAATTCCCAGATCTCACTTAACCCTGTAGTGACCATGTACTCAAAGGAACGTTTTTTTTTTATTTTTAGAAAATATTGACACTCTTACCGGTAATGCAGCAATCCATGCCTTCTTGCGTAAAGAGAAATTATTTTTCAAATTTGGAAAACTCATCATATCAACTATAACAGCTATAGACATAGCTGGGAGCTTTCTGGCTCCCTGAAGCCCACCCTTGCGTTATACGGGTAGGAGGTCCCGCCGATATCAATATGCAGTCCTGCTGATGTCGCAGGACACATGCAATTGTAGGGGAAGTAGGGGTAGTGGTGGGTGCTCCAACTCCGCTGCTGTGACCCAGAGATTCCCTTAGTGACTCGGAGACCCAGAGAACCAGCACTTCACCTGGACTCTCCGGGCGAAATCCAGAGAATTCCCAGGTATGGCTATACTCCATTGGCCGCTATGGTCAGGGATCTGTTTACCTTGGGCAGCACCCCCAGCAGCCCACTCCACATCCTCACAAGGAGTGCCGGTATATGACATCATACCCTTTTAAAGCAGTGTATGGAGGCTATGATGTAAATGGGCTGGTTGGGGCAATCAGAGATCTCCCTGAATGCGTTGCTGGCTATGGTGAGAAGATCATATTTCAAACTTTGCATCGGAGTCCATGCAAAATACCCTCTAACATGCATGTAATTTTTGGGACTAGTCTGTCCTTTTAAATAGTTTCTAATGCAAAATGTATATACTTTGTGATTTACGTGACGTGATTTTATTTTCAGAAGGCAAACCTGAACATTGTTCCTAATGGAGAGCATTAAAAACATTCAATGAAGAAACACTGACGCCATCCTCCCTGAAGAACAAAGAGTGCATGTTTATTCTTCTTGTATGTTGCAAGCAATGACTTACGGACAAGGCTTAGATTGCAAACTTTTGTCATAAGTAAGGAAGTTTTAATTACAATAAGACGAGTATTTGTTAATACTAAAGCTGTCATCTATTTGCACAGTGTACAAAAAGAAATGGCACGGCACAAGCAGTCCATCATGAATAGTGAAATGACAGTATTACAGAAATTTACTTTGTGGGAAGAACTACATTATTTTAGATTATTAAAAAAAACAAAACAGGGCGTTCCATCCGTCCCTGGCGCTCTCTGAAATCATTAGATCCAAAATCAAAATGACATTATATATAGATGCCTCTGTATAACGTAAATTGCTATAACGAAGAGTGATGAATGATCAGGAAGAGCTGCCTCCCACAATGGCCATCTGGCAAACCAAGCATATGCCTGGTAGACCGGTGGCTGATGGCCCAGCTTACACATCTTTACTGCCGTGATCTGTTCCCTAGTGTGTGGCCGCTGGCTGGATAAATACAATTGGGTTGCTAGGGCCAATTTTAATCCCCAGTGTGACCATGAAGAAGAACATTTTATTGGTTTTCATGGTCACCTCGACACAGAAATGTTCTTTATTAATAAGACTCAGTCTCACTCTGTCTACTAGATGAGCCGAAGGGTTCTCATCTGCTGTATTATTCCATTCTTCTAACAGGAAGCAGGGTGCTGTGTATTTCAGGTAAACAGGGCAATTAACAATAAAAGGCATTCCAGAACTATAGAGAGATCAAATAGTCAATGAATAAGTATTACGGGGAAATTTGTACATACGCTCCATACACTTGCTCTGCTGCATGCTATTTAACCCCTTCAGGGCCAGGGGTTTTTGGTCCCTCAAAGCCCCGAGGAATTTTGCCATTTTTGCGCTATGTAGGTTCAGCGATTATTCTCTTTTCCTGCAAATAGTGTACCCGTGTAAACTATATACTGTTTTTTTGCAAGGAAAGGTAGAGCTTTCTTTTGATACCATAGTTAGATGATTAGCTGAAAATTTTGGATGATAAATTCAGTAAAAACTAGCGAAAATTAGGAAAAAAACTAATTTTTTATATATTTTCCCTCAGAATCCTCACAAAATTGGGTAAAGTGATGGAAAATCCCCTCGAAGTTTATCGATTCAAGTGTCCTGATTTCAGAAATACCTAATTTATATAGAATTTCCATACTTTCCCAGCACTTATACAATAAGGTGTCCATTATAGAATTTTCATGCTTATGGCTTAACGGGTTTGGGGGTTGTGAACGGGGGCAGGAGGGTTATACTTTTTCGATGTTGTGTTAGGGCAATGTAAGGGCTTTTTTCTTTTTATTATTATTATCTTTATATATGGTTTCTCCTCCCTGCGATCCCCCTGCACTGATCACACTGGCCAAGCATGTCTCCAGACCTAAACCCTATTGAGCTTCTGTGGGGCATCCTCAAACGGAAGGTGGGGGAGCTCAAGGTCTCTAACATCCACCAGCTCCATGATGTGGTCATGGAGGAGTGGGAGAGGACTCTAGTGGCAACCTGTGAAGTTCTGGTGAACTCCATGCCCAGGAGGGTTAAGGCAGTGCTGGAAAATAATGGTGGCCACGCAAAATATTGACATTTTGGGCCCAATTTGGACTTTTTCACTTCGGGGTGTACTCACTTTTGTTGCCAAGGTTTAGACATTAATGGCTATGTGTTGAGTTATTTTTAAGGGAACGGAAAATGTACATTGTTATACAGGCTGTACACTCACTACTTTACATTGTCTTCAGTGTTGTCACATGGAAAGATATAATAAAATATTTACAAAAATGCGAGGAGTGTACTCACTTTTGTGAGATACTGTAAATAGTCGGCTTATCGTTAGTATTTATGCTCCTGTTATATATTTGTACTTTGAACTCCTAATATTTCGTGTCAGTATCTTTATCTTCATTTATGTCTTAAATTTGAGTCTAATTTTACACTGGAATCTTATTCAGTTTTGATAATTGTCCTACTTAATGACTTACGGCATTGTAATAAAGTTAATGTCATATAAAGATAGATTGGCATCATATATAAATAAACATTAACCTAAAGGAGGTAAACAACACTTAAACCTCCTAACCTTTACCTTATTTTTTGAGACACATGCAGCATGCACATGCAGACTTAAACTTGCCTTTCATGGTCAGGCTTTGACAATGGGCAAATGCCCAGTGGGCCACTTGCAGTTGGCATTCCATAGCTAGCGAGACAGATAGAATGCTCTATCTGGCAGTCGCGCTTATGTAATTTGGTGGCTTTTGGCTTTAACTGCCAGTGCCATTTTGCCATTCCCAGTCCGGGCCTTTTGATGGCTAATGTAATTTCTTAGAATATTAATTTCTTAGTCTGTGTTCTGTCTGTGTTAAAGGGTCATTTTACTGGCCATGTGGTGGGTGAAGCCATTTGCTGCTAAGCTTTCTCCAAAAACAAAAATGACTCCTGAATTATTTTAATATCATATCTGAACATTAAATCAGTTAAGGTCTGGTAAATAAAATGTATTTTATATTCGTTATTCTGTGATACATTATTCTCTTAAGTGCTTTGTTTGGTGTGTATGCTGACAGATGATGACCCCTTAATGACAAAGCCCGTACATGTATGGGCTCAAAATGCATGGTTTTCAGTGGGTTTAGGGACCGCCCATCGTCCTTAAGGGGTTAATATCCCAAGAAGACCTACTAATGGAGAATGCATGTCAAGCCACTTTCCTCTAGGAGAAGCTGCCCCTGGCCCTGCTGTACAATTTTCTTGCCATTTTTGGCTGCTTAAAGCAGTCAGTCAGTGGTAGGAGATCGTTCCCACGGATTTCTGCACACGCTTTGGTATGAGAGGTCTCATCAATCCCCTGGAACTCTCACACGAGCCACTGTTGGAACTTGCTGGTGGCGAGTATAGCAAGTATGCACATTGGCAAGTCAAGGAGCTGAGGACAGGGATCTCAAACCCTTGTGCTTGCAAGAGAAAAACAATGATACTTTAACGAGGATATTCGGCTGTCATATACATTAAACATGGAGTGTCCTGGAGGCACTGAGTGCCAGCCTCCTTCCTACAGACTATGGGCCCTGGTATGGAGTACAAGAGACTCTAAAGACTGTGGCGCTCGGACACAGATTTGGGGTAACTGCATTTTGGGAGGGGGTTTATGGGTGGTGTTACTCTCCATCGGGTCAGGACTTACAGGACAGAGAACTCTATGGCCAGTATGTGTACCGCGATCTGATATCCAGCAGGTTTCAGCCAGAAGTCAGGAAAATGCCCGTGTTTACCATCCTCCCTACAGACTACTGTGCTGAGGGTTGCTGAGTGCAAACACATAGCCTTGTGCAAAAGAGAACTTTGTGTGTAAATTACCCCTTGTGTCTGTCTGTCTGATGCTTGGGGTGGGCTGCTATGATCCTTTATTGTCCTTTTCAGGACAATAGCCACACTGTGTAGCTAAGCTTCCGCTAGCCACAGTGCCAAGGCAGCTCCGGTGCAGCGGCGTCCCCCCATCTCTCTACAACACTGGTTCTGTCTGGTGGTGAGGGGGTTCGTTGTTGGTGTCCCGGCAGGTGGAAGCAACCCCATTTGTGGTACAGGGCGTCCCGTCACAGTCTATTTAAAAGGGCCAATGTAAAGGACACCCTTGTGTCCCAGGTTAAAGAAAAAGCACTGGTAGCAGATATGAGTTGGTTAATCTCATGGGAATATTCTTTTCTCCACAACTGCCACTGCAAGACTCCCAAGCTTAATAGAACCCAGTGCATAATGGGAAATCTATTTGACATTGTTGGAAAGCTGGCGTTCTGTGTTTCTAAGAAGCATTCATAGCTTCAAGTTAATAATATTCTGGGTGTTTGTGTCCTATATTGTCCTGTCCAACCCTGTATTAAAAAATAGTATTTTTACAATTTTTCCCAAAATTTCCCATGCTAAATGATGTCTCTACAGATTTCTTTTAAGTCTAAAGCCAAGAAAATGATGGACAAGAGGAAGCAACATAGCTAGCCAAGGTTTGGCATAACCCAGTCCCTGCCCCTATATATTCATATAACATAGCTAGAAACTGCACTTCTGTTTCACGTAACAAACCTTGGCAGATCTGCCATTTTATTGATCTGAAGGTTTAAAAACAAAAAAATGTTTCTGTTTCTTTGGCAATCACTTATCAGTTATCATTGTATTTGCTGGGTATGCTCTTAATTCTTGCCTTTTGTGCTTTTTTAGTTGTGCGTTCCCCTATTTTGTATATATTTTTTGTGCAATAAATTATAAATGGCTATGTTTGTGCCACATGACACTTATTTGAGCCCAAATCTTAATGAATGAAATAATTTTTTCTGGGAACAGGTTGCGCATTAAACAGCTGCATTTAGTTACCCAGAGGTATAGGTGGAACAGCAACTTTAAGACTTACATTTTCGCAAACGAAGGCGATGATCAAATGGAAAATGAATGGAGTGTCGAGACACGGTAAGGCTCTAGGTTCACCATCAGATCCCATTAGTTCTTGGAACTATAAGCTGCTACAGGAATCAGTGTAGTTAAAAGTTTAAAAATTAAATGTCTTCACACTAGTTTACTAGGGGTTTAGATCTCATAAAAAACATAAATAATTGGCAGGCTCATTATGTGTTAAATGATTTCCTAATTCGCTCTACAGGAGCAGAGGAGATAACTATTAAGATACATTTAGAGGTTAGGTGGAATTCTTGTCTTCTTAAGAATGACCTAGAACCTCGTCGTAGAGGACACTTCAGTCAAGATCATTTAGGTCTGGCTACTGAAAAACACCCACACAGCACTAGCATTTAAATCGAGCAAAATGTTTCATATGGCAGTTTTAACCCTTTCAGTGCCAATCATATATATATATATATATATATATATATATGTGATATGTGGTTGGTGAATTGGATCCCAGGAGTCAACCATGTATCTCATATTGCTTATAGCGATTTTGAATGGAAAAAAGAGGAGGCTGATTGTCTCCCGAATCAGCCAGCGGCCATTTTACTGGGTCCCGTAGAAAGTCTTGTGCTTTGACCAGTACACCTGAAACATTCATTAAGGGGGAAAAAGCCACATGTTTTTGGTTCAGTGCTAGGCTTCCTACTTAAAGAGAAAGCTGCCGATTGGTCGTGGACCGATTGACAGCTTCTTGAAATATGTAAAGAAAAGGTAAAATGTTGTTGAACAATAGGGACTGTATGTATTGTTGCTAGGTATGACAAGTTTACTGCACTTTATTAAATAATAGAAAAAATCAATTCTTCTTTTCCTTTGAGTAACAGCTCATTAAAAGCATTATTAGGATTGCTCTTTAGAATATACTCCATGGGCCGTGGCATATTCTGGTGAATGACAGTAATGCTTTCTTTAGGCATCAGTAAAGTGAGTGCCTACAGAGACATTCTGCACTCTCATTAATAGTAACTGGGATTACCGGCTCACTCTCCCAACGCCTTGCCCTCTTTGTTCAGAATTAAATCCTACGAGCAGCCATATGAGCCTATAGGCCATTATTGCCTAACACAGTGTTAGCCAAAAAGTACAGGAAGCTGCTTTCTGGCTACATATCAGACATTAGTGAGCCGTTAAAAACATTACTTCAAAGCTGAGGAAAGGCTGGGGATTGATAGTTGTCTATGAAAGGAACAGTTATGTAAAATTTGACTTCCACTTCTTCCCATAACATGCGTTTTATACACCGCAGTTGATTTGCTCATCGCTATAGGCAAGTGAATAAGCGTAATACACACAGAACTAATTAAATGCCTTGTTTATTTTCCGCTACGGTTTCTGTTATGTCGGGTATCACTGCCTTAGGCAATTTTCTCGGTTTATAAAAATAATTTCAAAAGTATCCTTACTCATAGGATGAAAAACAGAATTGCGTCATAACAGTAAGTTTGTTTTTTATATTTTTACATTTTCAAATTGAAAAAAATCTTGTAGACAAGGTGTCACTAGGGGACATACTCAATACGCAATACGATTAAAACTCAGCCCCAAAAGCTGGAACCCTGCAGTCGCTTTGTGCAAAATGCGCTGGCGGCTGCTTTAGTTACTGAACTTAATCTAAAGCCACCACTTAATATATTGGAAAGGTCTTCCTATGACTTGTAAGCGAAGTTGTTGGTGGCTCATCAGGTGAGTACAGAGGAAACCTCTATGATGTTAAAATAATTCATGACTGATGGATAGGTGCCAGACCCAGACTGGCAAACCACACAAATGCCTAGTGGGTCACTAACCTTTGCTGACGTTCATACGGTGCTGTGGCCATAGGTCAGATACATGCGGTCATGTGGCCTGGACCACTTTCCTTCCATCATCAAACTACCTGACAAGTAAACCAAAGTTTATAGAGAAAAAAAGATATATTTTTAGAAGAATAACAATACTTATACTATTGCACGTTACTAGTATAGGTTATGTTAGTGTAATATCAGGATATTATTATCATTATACCTTCAGCTTATTCGAGATTCAAGAGATCATTTACCTACAGCCAC
Source organism: Spea multiplicata (assembly GCA_009364415.1). Taxonomy (NCBI): domain Eukaryota; kingdom Metazoa; phylum Chordata; class Amphibia; order Anura; family Pelobatidae; genus Spea; species Spea multiplicata. The sequence goes on along the minus strand of VKOC01005653.1, from coordinate 2,563 downwards.
AATTTGCAAAGCGTGGCAACAATGAGAAAAAACACACCTTTATCAATAATTTAAATATTTCCCTGGTCAAACTGAGATAACCATGCGAGAAAACATTCCGTCTTCTTTCAAAAGCCAGTGGTCTTGCTGTTTTTCATAACGCTTGTCTTCCAGGTCATGTCAGATACTGAGGTGTTTGAAATTTCTCCAGCTGATGGTAGGGCTGGCAACTTTTGGGTCGATGGAGTTGGGGGCAAACAAAAAGCCAAGTGGCCCCCCATGTACGTATACACGCACATTCTCTTACTTGAAGCTTGTCTTGTGGCGTGAACTCCTGTTTTCCTTAAACAATAAATGAGACAACATTTTACATGATTGCATAATTATTTCTGGGAAGAAGTTCACAATCCAGGAATTGCCTGAATGATTTTTTCTAATGCTGCATTTTAAAGTTAAAGTTTTTTAAATCCAGCACCTTTAAATTTGGCTCAAGTAAGCAAAATAAGGCTTAAGATACCCCTGACTTGGCAGTTTCCAAAGGACAAGCATATTAAGATTTGCCAATTCTCGGCCGAGCTAGTCTAATATGAAACCTCCACTTTTTTGTGCATGCTTTCCATAGGGAATGCCTTTCTCTTTCCTGAATGGATTAGTTCTTCGAAACTCATAATATGTGTGGCTCTAGAGAACTGAAATCGCAAAAAAAAAAAAAAAATTATAGGAATTGATGTTTTCTATAAGGTGACAAAATGAACAAAAGAAACTCAATGTTAGTGAATGAAACAAAGAATGATGGTTCGTGTATGTGGAGCTGCCAATTCGAGCATTATTTATTCCTGCTCCACAATAACTTCCCTAGTAAATTCTTTGTGTTATGAATACAAAGCCATCATTATAATAATTTATGACTGGAATACGTAACAAACGACCCGAAAAAACGCAGACTAGCATTCTAGTTCTTGACTCCATGCCTACTGCTATGAAAATACACTAGGCATTCCACTAAATTTGGTGGCGTTTTTTTAATGAATGTAAATGGATGTTTTTTGTAAACATTTCCTGGCAAGTCGGTCAAGTTCAACTAGTTGGGGTCCTTTAATGATGTATCCCGGATTATAGTAGCTCATTAGGTAAAGGAAGTCTGGATGGCTCAATGGCTGAACAGGAGGTACGAGGTTAGAATTAGGGTGCTTAAGCAAATATATCCTCTTTGCCAATGACTGGTTGCATGGGGAAGCATTATTATTTATTTAATATTACTAAATATCCAAAAATCCACATTTAGCAACAGAAGGCTATCAACGGATAACACTGGAATGCTTATCATTGTGCCGGCGGTACATTGTGTTTTCTTTTTGAAACACTCCTTCTTAATCCGTGATGACTAAACACATTAAAAAAAGTTAAAACAAAGTGAAAAAAAATACTTAGTCAGTGATGCTGAATTGCAAGAAAACAGAAATTCTGATCATTGCAAACATTCCTGGCAAAGAATACGACTCGAGTGTAACAGGCCGTGCTGGAGCTCAGTAACGCATTCTCCAAATGACTGGATCATTGTATACACGAATTTAATTATAACATCCAAGTTAAAAGCAAAAATCCGTTTTAAAAATTTCTAAAGTTTAATGTCCCAAATATGCCCATTAAAAAGAAAGTATTCTGTGAGCATTTTAACCCCTTATGAGGACATTTTTTCTTGTTTTTTTGCTGTCTTTCTTTAGTGGTCATTTTTTGCTGTCTTTCTTTAGTGGTCATTTTCCTCTTTCATGTATTTAGTCATAAGGCTTGTTTCTAACCTAAACCATGTATTCTGTTTTACAGATTAAAAAAAAACCCTATATTCCCATATAGGTTTTATTTATTTGACATTTTCTAATTTTTTCCAATTTTCATTTTTTTATTTTTAATCCCAACCTAACCCTTATCCTATCTAACTAGTAACCCACTAACTAATCCCTGCCACACTTTTGCATTCTTCTAAAGTGTAGAGAAATCTAAAAAAATGGAAAAACTACATTAAAAAGGAAGGAAAATACCCCAGCATCCAGCATGTGAAGGGTGTCAAAATCTGTAGGAATAAGGTTTATTTGAAGTCTTTGCTCATGGATTCAGTACAAACCAAATCACACAAATATCCAGAAAGCATTCACATTGAATAAAACAAACTTTTAGGTTCCATATTTGTAACTAAAAAAAGGTTAATAAATTGGAGCAACCAGCAGTAATATCCTATTTATTGGCTATGGTTATTGCTCCAATTTTGGCTTATAACTTAAATGTATTTTAAACCCTCTATGTGTTTGTTTTATTCTGTTTCTTAGCTTTTTTGTTTGCAATAAAATGAAAACAGTGGGGAAATGCATTTACTAAATACATTTACTTACCAGACGTCAGATTTATTTTCTGATCAAAACACTTTAAGCTAAATCTCAAAAGGATTCTGTCAGCAGGGAAAACTTCCGAAGGAAATATGGATTACCGTTCAGAGCGGGTCCAATTTCATACTAAGAAGAGAAAGATTTATCCTTTGTAAAGCTTTCAGTACCGACAGATGACTTTTAAATTACAATTCACCTTGGGG
>VKOC01005651.1:0-37679 GCA_009364415.1 Spea multiplicata | reverse complement strand
GGGTGTTTAGGGTTAATTTTAGGGGCAGTCATGGTTGATGGGGTGTTTAGGCTTAATTTAATGGTAAGGGTTAATTTAATTAATTTAATAAAGTTAGCTTAAGGTGCAGTTGCAGGTAAAGGGGAATGTAAATCCTGGGGGCAGTGATTATTAATGTATTATTTATAACAGTATGGTGACATTCTCTGAATGATTAGAATGCCAATGAAGGCAGAGAGTCGTTCAAAGATCCGGATCTTACAATGATCCGGATCTTACAATGATCCGGATCTTACAATGATCCGGATCTTACAATGATCCGGATCTTACAGTGATCCGGATCACTGTAAGATTCGGATCCCTGTAAGATCCGAATCTTTGAACGACTCTCTGCCTTCATTGACATCACTGGAGGCAGGGGGGAGGATTCATAATGAAAGGGGCGGGGCCAATCGTTAGTGTGCCTGCACGGAGTTACTGGAAAACAGTGACTTCGTGAAGGCACACTGAGTGATCCGAAGATTCGGATCATGAATCGGATCATTTCAGTGAACGAATCGAAATGATCCGATTCATTTTAATGATCCGAACTTCCCGTCACTAACCTGTTCCTCACATCCAGCCTGCAAGCAGGACATGTGATCTGCTGCACCAATCAGGAGACAGACTATCCCTGGGATTATGTGAGAGGATGAGAGGAGTTGGAGGGCAGAACATGAGAGGGAAGCTTGAAGGGGGGAGCTTCAGAATGACAGTTCAGAACTAGGCCCAAAGCCTGATTATAGTAGAGTGCTGCCCCTGTCAGAGAGAGTCTCATAGGGAAGTTTTAGTGTCCTCCTCAGTAGAGAGGAGCAGTGACATTGCTGCAGCTTCACAGGCCTCTACATCCCCTAAGTACCCAGTGGCTGCAGAGCGAGCGCCGTGTCCTGCGCATGCTGGTGGCTGCTGAGGAGCAGATAAACCCTGATGTCTGACAGAGGAGAGCCCCTGTGACAGAGTGGAGGAGATAGACCTGGTAGGCAGCCATTGCACTCATACACCCCCACTATTACAGACAGGGGCACTGTACATGAGCACCAACATATACCTGTGTGTAGCTATACTTACACCTAAATCTATTTTAATGGCCCCCACCACGTGCACCAATGTTCTAGAGTTGCTGGGTGGAGGATGTTTGGGTCTGGGGTGTGTATTGGGGGTCTGGGGTGTGTATTGGGGGTCTGGGGTGTGTATTAGGGACAGGGTAATAAGACACTGTATAGTTCTGTATTGTGTATATTATATCATGCTATGCCCCTCTATTACTGTTTATAGCCCCTGCTACTGTGATTATTATTTATTGTTTTATATGGCACCGTCATAGCCCGCAGCGCTGTACAGTTGACATTAATACACAAGGATACCTAATCCTTCCCCTTTCATCTGACTCACTGGAGTTATAAAGGATCCTGGTTGGGGATGTTACTTATATCCCAGTTACTAGCCAGGTACAGGCACTGCCAGCCCGTTCTCTCCACTTTACGCAGCGTCCCCCTGAGAGCACCAAGATGGAAACCGCGGAGGAGGCCGGTAAGTTTGGGCATGAAAATGGCAAAAGCAGGAGAAGCTGCCAACGCGATCGGAGCAAACAGATGATGCACAAACTTTTAAAAGCAAACTAGGGACCAGTTCTGCTAAATGGTACACGGATCCTGCGCAAGTTTCCCAGTCCGTGTTTGGCGCGCTTTCTCCTCGATACCTGACACCAGGCGTGGTCCTCGTCAGATGATTAAAGCTCAATTAGTGTTTTAATCGTTGCTACCTGAGGATAACAGCACAGCAAGTAATTAGGATGTTTGACATCTGTTTAATGGTGCTAATTGGAAAGCATGCGCCGCCTGTGTTGCAGCACACAGGCTAACCGGGGATAATAAACATAACATGCTATTTACAGACATGTTAACGGGGGACGTAATTTGCTTTATTTTCCAGGAAAAATTTTTTTGAGATAAAACTATTTAAAGCTTTTTGATAAATCTTTCTTTTTCCCTCCCATGCTGATATGTGTGGACCGCACGTTCTGCTTCACTTCCCCGGGGTTTTTGTTTCCGTGTCTGAGATGCAACAAATCTCTTTGATTTACCTGAATTTGGCCCGTTTTAGGCCACGTTTTATAAATTGAACCAAAAGCCAAGAATCTACCGACCGTTCCTATACTGGCGTTCTCCCCGATTGGTAAATAAATGTGTTAAAAGTCTGCGGATACCTGTCACTGCGCAGATCCAGCGCATGCACAGAAATGGAAAGTGCAATCGTTGAAATGTGTTACGGCTTCCTAAAATGTTTAGTAGTTGGACGTATGGAATGGAATCCGACTCCCTCCTGTATCCTGATTCTTGCACCAGTTACAAAACCAGCCAGGAACAAAATAAGCAGAGAGGCGAAGGCGGAATGGTATTTAATTTGCCTGTTTCTGTTTGTACCCTTACCCCAGCAGGGTAATTATGAATTCACTCTCTGACAGGTGATCCATCGGAAAAGGAATTTTATTTTTCATTGTGTTTTTTTATTTTCTAGGATAAACCAATCAAAAAAACCAATGGCAGTGCCCTGGATGGTGGGGGAAATGGGTAAAAGATTATTATTGATATGTGGGGCACGGGATAAATGCCCCTTCGCTGAGCAAAGCGTAGAGCAGGCGACGTGCAGCAGGTTTATGAGGCACTTTCTATTTTTTTATTATATAATGCATTCAGCTTGTTTATTGGCATCGGGAACCTGATGGGCTCTCTGAACACGTTAGCATTCAGCCTGTAACGCTCAATCATATCACATGCTGGGACGCATGCATTATACATGGATCAGCGCGCCATAATATTTTAAAAGGAAGAAGAAAAGTTTCTTTTTTTGTAAATTGTTTCACTTTGAAACGGCTTTCGCTCTTTGTTTAAAGAAATGCAAGCTTCATCATTTTATGCCAGAAACGTAACTTGGCCGGTTTTGCTCAGGAGGACGTGAAAGAAAACACCTACGTTAAGCCTCAAATGTTTTCCCCAGGTTTGCCGTATTTTGTTCTTGACTATAAAAAGTAAGGAAAGGTGCATTGTCTCGGTCGCAGGAGAAGAGTTTACTGGGGATGTTATGCAGCATGGGTCTTTTCTTTAAAAAAAGTTGCTTTTGTTACCTTTTTCACAGCTTTCAGGGTTTAGAGATGTTGAAGACTCATCATTATTCATAGGTTTAGAAAAAAACATTTCCAGTTAGCGATTCTGATAATAGGTTTCGAGGCGACACACGGTATCTGTAAGTATGGAAACGCCATCGTCATCAATCCTTGGTAAGATGCTCTCTTTTACCGAGTATAAAGCTGCTGGAATGTATTGGGTTAAAACTGGCGGAAACCCAATCAAAACATGAAAGGAATTTATCATTTGTAGGGACAGACTTTCCAAATTATGGAATGGTGGAGTCTGTGAGCAGATAGGATTCCATGTCTAGGAAACCCAAATAATCTTGAGATGTAATCTGAAACGTCCTTATCTGGCCGAGGATGTAAGAAGTTAGCGGGTCTAACCTGCCATTATCTGGTCGGGACTCCTTGTCCGTGGTGGTTGCACTCACTGTCTCTGCGTTTTGTTTCCAAAAGTAACATTAAATGCTTTGGACAGAATCTGAAAATGTCAAATGTTTTATTTCCTTTACTACAAACGATTCTGCCAACTGTCTGATTAAAATACCCTGTGAAGCCATCCCAACCCATACAAATTAATAATTAGATCCTGCGGCTGAAGTTTTCCACCGCAGACGCCGAGGGATTCTTAAATGACCAATTATTCCAACGCAGCAGATTTCAGAAACTGCATTTCCTCCTCCTCCAAAAAAAGATCTTCTGGAAAACAGAGCCCTATTAACTGCGACCGGAGCTGTTTTTGTCATTTTGCCTGGAAGTTATATAACCCACATTTTTTAAGTTACTACACCCCGGAGAGACTGGTTTCCCATCTTCTGATTGAGGAAGAAGCATTAATATTTAACTCCTGGTGATGGCGGTGGGTTCTTTAATATTGCACAATAATTCACAGCACTGTCGGAAAGTCACTAATGTTATGACTGAGATTTCAGGAAAGAACCGACCAGAGTGCAACTTCCTACGACATTCACTGCGGACCCACCGGGTGTCGGAGAGAGGGCTGAAAAAATATTTCTTCTCTAATCTTTAATAGTAAAGTGTTCTGCCATTTTTTGGCTCATACTAGTAATTTACCGACTTGTTTCTTTGGCTGGTTCCTAACCCCCGTTGCTTCATAAATAAATGGTCTGTGGTTTGGATAATTAGGAATGAGAGTGTTTGTATTAAGTACATGCTGTTACAGGTGCCCTATAGCCCACGTGGTGCACTCAGACCTTTTTGGGAGAACCCTATGTGTTTAAGACCGTGGATCTTGCCGGCATGGAGAAATCAAAGAAAAAAATGAAATTGCCAGCGATTCCCGTCTTCACTGGATTTGGCCGAGGCAGCACTCGCACTGAGCTGCCTGAACCCCGGTATCACTTTATGTACACAAACCAAGTAACTTGTTGCTGGATTACTTGTCGTATTTATGAACATTGATGCATCTTTCTCCTGAGTTCGGGATTACAGAAAGACTAAGGAACGTCCGGGACACAACGGAGACGCACAGGGAAGGAATAGTTGCCTGTAATTCAATATGAAATAAAAATACATTACATGTCACGGTCTCTTTAACTTTGGGGCAGTTCATGAGATCTCTGCTGAAATAATCAGATCTCCCTAAGACTAAACTAGATCTAGATCCACTCCCCTGGTGTCGGTTCTAATGATTTACAGCTGTGAATGTCCTGGTGGCTCTGCGCCAGCCCTCTGCCTGTTTATATAGCAATAAATATACAGAAGCATTACATTTAATTTCCATATCCAAATTTTTTGTTTATTTCACACCAATTGCTGCAAGAAGACGCTTTAATTCAGGCAGCAGGATTATTATTTTGTCGCCAATAAGGAAGCCAAGGGTCTCTCTAAATAAGTGTTTGGCTGGTCTGAGAGTCAGGGCAGGGTGGCTTTAAGAGGTTCCTGGAAGAGCTTTTACTCCAGACGGACTCCTATTTAGAAAATATTGAAGTAGGCGCCCAAATCGAAAGAGGCAAATTTCACGGTCTGCCCAATTCCTTCTCCTTAGAGCGGGGATAGTGGTGGCACCGCTTTCATGGTAGCCCGGGGTGAATGTTCGTATGGCTCATTGGATAACAGAAACTGGTCACGCAATGAATACCTCCAAAAGGACTTGAAGAACAGAGGGTTACCAACAGAGAAAACTCAATGCCTCTAGAGCTCCAACTGACCCGATTTTGTTTCAAGCTCCATGTATTTCAAACAGAATTTCAGTACCTATAGTATGGTGAAGCCTTAAGGGACATTATACGGTGATACAACGTTATCAAAATATACCCAGCGATGATCACTTACACAAGTCACAGAGTAACCCCAAACATACAAAATAAAAAAATGGGTTTTTAGTAGAATGTATCGTCGGAGGCTTTGTGTGATAAAGTATTACCAGTGGCGGTGGAGCGTGTGCATCGGTTTGCTCTGGTCAAAATCAAAACAACCGTCCACTGTATAAATCACCCTCTTATCCCTTGCAGATGTCTCCAAGCACCTGCCTCCAATTAGATATCCCTGGAGCTGAGCTTGGAACAGCAGGGTGGATGTCTACCTTGTAATTGTCATGAATGCGGTGTTCGCACGCTTTCTGCTCAGCAGTCTCATGGACCTAAATGAACTTCAGTCGTCATGGAAATGAATTGTGTGAGTTTTAAGATTACTTTCCTAAACTGTTACCAAACTACAAAGGAAACTTTGAAAAATTAAAGCTGAGCTTTTACTGTGATGGAGCTAGGTGAGATTTCATCGAAAATGGAGTGAAATGTTATTTCCCTGCAATAATCTCACATGGACCCTCAAACCCTCATTGTGGGCACCAAAAGGTGGCCAAGAACATGGTGAGATGGAGCCAAAGCTTTAAGGCTGAGAGATAGATATAAAAGGGGGAGATTGACTTGTAGTCCAAAAGTTAACAGAATGGAGGGGTCAACTTCGGGTGTCATGAACAGAAAGAAGAATACAAATAGAATGACCAAGAATATCAGACACAAACCGCCGTTGCCAGCACAATGTCCATGCGTTCTGCAGCTGGATGGAGGAAGAGACCTCTGAGGTCTCCAAAGTTTATGTGATTTCTGCCCCTGGCCAATAAAAGGTATCAGCTGAAGACTCCATCTGGCTGTAATACCAAACAGAAATGTTTTGTATCCTGTCCTGTACTCAAAATGACAGAAATCATGATTTAAAGACAGATGGTACAAGAATGAAGCTTCAAGAACCATCTAATTCGTAAGAACATTGTGTAGCTTTGGATATAAAACCTGTAAGCTCAGAATTAAATGAATACAGAACCTAGAATTTCTTTATCCAGCCTGAAACGAAATAGTTGGCGCAGAGAATCCGATTGTAACGTTGCTTAAAAACAAGTTGAATTTTGGGCACAAAGGACACATCTTGCTCTGAATCGCATTTGTGTTAGAACATCTATTCTTAGATGTCTGGAATATTTCTTATTCTTTTATTTATCACCAATAAATGTCACTATTCCCTCAAACGCTGCATTCTTTGGTCTGGACGGACGCCTTCTATTTGGGAGTTTCTGGAAACAACATTAATATTTCTGAGATGATGCTGATCCCCAGGGGATGGCGCTACCTAGTGTCTGCGTATAATCTATTTTACCACCATAAAGAAGGGATACTGGGAATGAATCTCTGCACCCTCTCTGTTACGCTTTGGAAGTATATGGAGTTGGTGTATGATTCCCAATACCCAGATGGCCTACATCGGCTTGATATGCGCAGGCTGCCCGACCTATACATAGACCTGCTTCATCCAAAAGGAGGTGCAAACCCTAAATACATCAAACCAGCGTCACAGGTCAACAAGCTAAGGCAAAAACACTTGGAGACAATGTATGTAAGGTATAGAATATGTAATAAAGTCTTCATTGTGATGGCCGATGATGACATATAAGAGCAATCTGCCAAATACACTTCAATATTTCTTATGGAACTGTAATTTGTGTTTAAATTACAATGGAGCTTATATAAAAAGTAACAAGAATTTGAGAGATCACGTCCTGTAGTTTTACCGAAGGGTAAAATATTCATCATCTGCAGGACTTTGTATCCAAGACACGGTCCCGAGACTCTGTTGTCTGTCATTAGAGGAGTTTGTTCCACGGGACTGTTCCTCAAAGCGACGTTAGCGATCAGCGAGGGGAGGCAGCCCGTGTCTGTCTAAACTGCGGCCCCTCGGCTGCTCCTGTCAGTCGGAGGGCTGATAAGAGACCTTTCCTATAACGGCATTTAAAACGGGCCCAGCTCGCTTGCCGGTAATTGATTTCAGACAAGCAACTCATTTCGTGCGTCTAGCAGTCGCTGATGGGAAGGGACGATGTGTCTGATCCTCACTGCCCTTTGAATTAAAACGGCTCTGAAAATGTACACCCCATCTAATGGCCAGCATTATAAAACATGGATGGGGAGGGGAGCGTGTTACCCTTTCTCTGCCTGTGAATTTTTAACAATGCTTTGGAGACAAAAAGAACACATTTTTGTAAAGAAGAGAACCGTACACGAGGACGTCACAAGTATAATGTATCATGATGTCATCACCTAGCATGACATTTCAGAGACGGGAACATGGCACGGATCTTCAGTAAAATTAAGCTGTAACATTGTGCTAATTTCTATTAATTATAACAATTATATAACATAATATCAAACATAACACGCATAACAATAAACATTAATAAACTAGGGTAAATGTCTACTTGCATGGATTATATATGATATTCATAAACTTTTTTGTTGTAATGCTTTTTCAAACATCCTAAATTACTGAAGAATGTATAATTCGTACCCGTTTTTAATATATAAGTATAAATGTTTGAAGTAAACTGTCCTGTTTGCCCATTATTCCTAATATTACATTTTCATTTAACAAATCTGATTCAGCGTAAAATAATGGATAAACCTCAGCACCGGTCACCAGAGGAATCGGGAGGGTTGTCCAGGGTGATTGGGAGGCTCTCCTGGGGGCTGTCAGTCTCACTTTACAGCCTGTTGAAAATCACCTCCAGGATTGAAAGGCTTAAGTCCAAGGTTAGACGCAGCATTTGATGGAAAACAAAATCCTTTAGAACATTATTTTTGTTGGAGGAATACCGGAAGCTTCCTTCTCATGACAAAACAATAAAATGCAAAAACATGACGTTACATTTTTTTGGCCCAATCAGACCGCTTTAGAGGGATCATGGCCCTTCCCGCAGCATTTTCCATTCCTCCTGGAGCACGTTGTTTGGGAACGGTACACTTCCGATACAAGACGTGATTGGTGGGATAACCAATTTAAATATTGTTGTGAAAACTTCATAATTAGATCTATTTTTAGAAGCGCAGCTGGAAGGACAAAATGGGATTGTATACAGAGTGTGACGGTTCCGCATTATAAATGGGGAAAAAAATATAAAACAAATATTTAGCTTTGGCTAATGGTGAATCCTTCTAATGAGTTGCACGGGGAAGCTCTCGCTCTCTGTAAATTATAATGTTAACAGGAAAGGTCACACTGCAGCTTTTATGGTTATTTTGTTCCGCAATCGGACAGATTTTTTTGCTTTAACATTTAACTATTTAATCGCCGTAAGTCTGGCTTTGGATCTCGGATCGGTAAACCAGAAAGTATTGTTAGCAGAGAGTAATTATAGAACTATCGGGATGTGAAAGAAAAAGAAGAAATATTTTAGAATGATATCTTATTTGGCAGATATTACACCAAACAGATGGCTTCAGAATCAAGCCAGATTTTGGACAGATCCATGGATGTTTCAAAACTACTTTACGCACAGTATATATTGTGACACGCCTCCCTTTTCCTTGGGATTTTTGTCAAGGATCTTGGTTGTAACCACAGTCTTCTAGTGTAAATGAAGCCCAGGACACATCCAGCTCAGTTTCAATGTTTATTTTAAAGGAATAAACAGCAGCAGTTATAGCAGCACAGGATAACAGTCTTTGCTTTTTCTTGAGCGCTTGCTTAGGACAAAACAGCTCTAAACCAGTCACCTGTTACCGGTTACCGGCTACCATCAAAATGGCTTTGCAGAGAGAAACCACTCCTCGGTTCAGCAGCTCTCCTAACTGGCATAACAGTGGCTTCTCCCTCTGAGTCAGGCTCAATTCCTTTAACCCTCTGCCTGCTAATTAATCAGCCACAGGTGAGCTGCTACTTAGTCCACACCTGTGGAGCTCCTGCCCAGAATGCAGGCTCTGGATCAAAACAGCAATTAGTGCTGTTGGACCACTGACCCACCCTGCTCTTCCAGATGCTCCCCCCCAGGGACCCTTACCATGTTTTGCAAACTGCCAGTAGTGCAGTTTGTAAACAAGCAATATATTTCCCTGGGACATATTTTAACCCCTTCAAGACCGGGATGTACCTGGTACTACCTGGTCATACGTCACCGCGATCCGTAGCAGTCACTCCCCCTCAATTCTGTGCACGTGATCGCTTTGAAGCGAATCACGAGCACGGAATTAAAATATGTAAAAAAAAACCTGCGGTCTTCAAGGGAAGACACAGTACGCGAACGCCGGTCCTGAAGGGGTTAAAGCAGGCTACTATTGACCAAGGCTGGTCTAATATACCTGCCATCTACCACTTTACCACACCTTTTGTCACTATCTATATATATATATATATATATATATAAAATTAACTTATTTATGGAGCAGAATTTGGATTTCTATTGGCTCCATGATGCCCCATCAGCAATCAGATGAGTCCAATCGCAACGGTCCTCAAATGGGGCTTCTGCACTTTACCGCCCCCGAACTCTTCTACAACTCCAAAAACACACAATGAAATACCAATCTGGGGGCAGACGGGGTAGAGTCCACTCCAACCAGAAGGACAACGTTTCATTACAGCATTGTCTGGGGGTTGAGGGCTTTGGCACCATGAGAGTTAAACCTCGGAATAACACAGGCGATTGAAACTGGAGAATTTGCAAAAACAAAGCCTTTCTACCAAAAACAAGAGGGTCTCCATGCAGACCTTTGTGTGGCTGTCGGCATTTTTGGCTTGTAGCACAATGGAAGCCAAGAAAGCATTTACCTCTTAACCATTTCACTGCCTGAGGGTATATAGTAGCACATAATAAGGTTATAGAGCTAAAAAGCACCATACGTTGGGTGAAACCGACACCAACAGTCATTGTATCTTGGGCACGACATCTTTGCATCTGATCCATAGACTCTTTATCTTGGGGCAGCGGTGTCAGGGTGAGGGTAATCAATGTGAAATAAATTCACAAAATTAAGACTTGCGTTTGGGGAAGTTTGTGACACAAGCAAACTTTATCACGTTGCTTCAAAAGCAGAATCACAGATGATCAGCGCATCTCCCACGGCATGACATGTTTAAAAAAAAAAACAAAAAAAACCTCATCAAACCTACCGTCATCTCTTGCAGTACCAGGACCTTCCGAGGTCAGCAGATGCACAGGAGAAAATTAGATTGGAAGATTGCTCTGACAGTGAATGAGATGGCACTTAGGTACGGCCGCTGCATGACGGCCGGGGGGGAAATGGTGCGTGTGACTCTGACAGCCCTGCATCGCTCATGTCCGACAGGAATTACTTGTAATAAAAAGCTCTTACAACTTTCCTAGTCTGAATCACCTCTCTACCTGCTGTAGCTTTAAAGGGCACAGAGATATATGGCGTCACGTCACTTTAAACCACCACCATCTCTATTAAACGTAGCCTTGGGGAGGCAGGTAAACATCATGCAGACAACTGAAATACCAGGAGATTAAAACCCTATTCTCATTATTTTACTGGGAAGATGACATTTTGAAGGCAGTACAAACACATTTCTGATAAATATAAAGTTTACATGCAGGTCATTAGGGGTTAAAGAAGTTTAGAAACTCAAGTTTTTGCAAGAATTGCCAAGAAAGAGCCCAGGAAATGAAATCATTCACCATGAAGCCAATGGGTTTCAAGCACATTGGATATTAAGCCAGGAGACAAAGTGTTTAGCCAATGTCCACTTTACATTCAGGGAGTCAAACGAACGCATGAAACGCGGCCTCCTGGAACTGGAGGCCAAATGAATGGAATCTGTGGTTAAGCAAAGACATCGGATACAGAATTTTGGGGCCAATGCAGAGGAAATGGGAACATTCTTGAGAAAGAGCCAAGGATGCCCTGAATATAAAATGCATATTCTGAAGAAGGGAGAAACGGCACGACGGCAAGAGCAGACACATCAAGTCAATAAATTAAGTAGATTTACAAAACACTAATTCTAAGATGTTATTTTAGGAGCGTTTTCTTGTTTTGTAACCAAGTCTTGCACATGAATCCATTACCCTGAATTAAGTTAAAGTAATTGGAAATAAATAGCATAATTGGGAGAAAAATAGACGAAAATATAAAAAGTGATTTCAGAATTTGAGGCCGCGAGTGGTTACAGAGAGGGCAAAGTCTCATTATGGAAAGAACCGAGACAAACAACAATGGCGTCAGTGTGAGAACACGCCAGCCGCGGACACTAATTTATCACAAGGGTAACGGCAGTTACTTCTAAGGAAACCATAAGGAAAATAACGATGAAGCCTTGTAACGTCTGGGTTAAATTGCTGCTTCTTAACCAATCCTTGTGAAGCTATTAAGACAACGCTAAATGTCTGACACAAACGGTAAAGTCTGTTCATCGAATCTTTTAATGCTTTTAATGCTCAGTTTTCTGCGGCACTTGGCTTCATTTCACCGAGGAAAGATTTATAGACCATGTCAACGCTTACTGGAGCATATTTCATATTTATTGTGAATTAAAGCAGTCACAGCTGATCACAGCTGCTGACTTTCTATTGCAAAAAAAAAAGAAACGGACCTGAATCTGGACAAGATGGTAAAAACAAAAATATGAAAAAAAAACTTTTATTGGGCAAAGTTTTCTGTCAGATATCCAGAAATCCTCTCCTGAGCGCCCTCCACAAGATCATTTACAGTATATTATCTTACTTGCTTGGCTACTTTCTGGTGTCACAGTGATGTCAAAACCCATGTGAAAAAAACCTGAAAAGATGGACTCTAAACACATCCAAGAAGGCAGGACAGAAATTTGCTGATTAAATAGAGAAATCTTGACCATTCTACGTAAACTTTCTGCTTAATATGAAGAAACTTTGTAAAAGCACCTCGGCGAGCCTCTCGTGGTACATGCTTTTGAAGTCAGAGAGTTAAATGCTGCATGCTGAATTTGACTTAACTAAGCAATAGACTGGAAATTAGAATACTCCAACGAGACCTCTGGGACAAATCATCAGGACATCTGGCAGATGTCTCTAAATACAGCTAAAGCCCAAACTGAGGTGCCATTTTCATATGTTCTAGAGCCCACGTCTGGATATCTTCATCTTAAGCAATAAATGGAGATTGCGTCATTCATCAAGAGACAAAGAAATCTGTCTTTGGATGAAGATGTGAGTTCTCCACCCTACGCGACAGAAGGATATGACCTGAGCGTATGGGTGAGATGAATGAGATTAAAGGAATAACATACAATTCTGGTGTTGGAGGATGTTTTGGCAGAGATGTATATGGTGAATAACCGATTTCACCTCTTCCAGTTTCCATTATATAATTCCTGGCTTTCTTCTCTATCACCTCATCTGGAAAGGATATACCGGCACAGGCTGAAAGCTGATTTATGGCTGGTTTATGACGAGATGGAGTCTGCTGCCTGTAGGACTCGCTGGTGGTGACAGGTGGATGAGAGGTTGGCGAAGTTCAACACTTTCTTTACTTGTTAAATTAATCAAATCTTCTCTGGCATTCAAGTTATTATAATTTCCAGGCTTATAGGAACTATGCCTATGCACCCTGTTAATTTCATTAAACAGTGACAACCAAAGGATAAAACATACGAGGCAGAAATGTCCTGATCTCCATGGTCATCTTTAATTTCTAGCGTTACTTTAATGGCAAATCCATTGAGTTTATTAGTTAAACCTTGAACCCTTTCCTGTTTGCCCAATGGGGTAATCGAATGTTTCTCATCTTGGTTCACTTGATCAAACTTAAAGCTCTATGGCTTATTATATAATAATTCCTTTCAAAGTTTTGTCTCCACTTTCTCCATTTCTGAAATGAAAGAGAAAGGCCTCTCCGTTGTGTTGTCTAACTATTAATTTCACAAACCCTGTTGTTCCTGGTAACTTGTGCAAGTAGCATGCAAGGCTTTGACAATAATGAGGCAGACATCAATGCCCTGGGTCCTCGCTCCGATTGCCGGTCTTACTATTCAATATTCCCTGTCTCCCAAAGCAATCGCAAATTTTAATCATTCTTTAAACCTCGATCTCTACTTTTCATCGTTATGAATAATCTTGCACAAAAAAGGAGTACATTGTGTGAAGGTTACCTTGAAGCTCATTGTCTCTCGGAGAGGTAACAGCTGAACATTTCCATCCTTTGTTAATTTATTAACACATTTTTTCTTGTTTAAACAAGGTTTGTACGTTTTGTGATGACCAGAGAAATGTTTAGGAAGACTGGTATTGACTACATTGTCCATTGCGATATCCAGCCATTGTCCATTGTCCTATTGACCTACTCAGCCACAATCTTCATGGTGATGTGGTGACAGCCGTCATGGTCCCGTCTGGATCTCTGACCTGGGCTTTATTCATCCAGAAAAGATGTTTGAGAAACAGCCAATAGCCTAGTCCTGCCCAAGAGAGGATTTTGTAGACCAGGTCTGGTCGAGTATGGACCTCAGTCCATAACAGGACTCCCATAAGACTCCATCATCCAGAAGTTTGTTATCATCCGGAGGTCTGGTTTTGACTGGAAGTTTCCGAAAGCCTTGATGACAATATTACTTAATTTGAAGGCAAAGTTTTGCTGAAGGAGACTTTTATTGACCTTCAGCAAAACTTTTTACTGAGTCCTCTTGTGTTAATCATCCTTTGCAATCATGCGCAGCCAGAGAAGAGCCATTTGCAGGCCTTTGATTTCCCTCTTTTATCCTCGTTTTGATGTGATGTTCTCTGCCCTCTTCATTGTGTAACGCAAGGAGCTCTTACAATTTGGCATTTGCAAAGCGGGCAGCAAATATTTAGCAAAATGCTGATGTCGCCGGTGCCTCTGCGTGTGAAAGAGGCTTGCAAATGAGTCTGGCACATTTAGAAGTGTTTTCAACATGTATTCACAAAGGGATAAAGATTTTATTTCATCGAAAGGTAGCATGTTTCTCTGCCACGTATTGAAAAGAAAAAAGCTTTCACAAAAAATATGCTTGTTATGTCTACATTATTAAAGGATTTCTAAGGCAGAGAGACAGAGGGGTCAGCTGCCTCGGACCCTGGGGACAGCCAAACACATGATTTAATTACCCAAGTTATCCAGTGACGGAGCAAATATGGCTGATTAAATTTGAATGATGCATTTCTGATTTCTGGATTAGAGAATCCAGTTTTTTGTACATTTTCCCACATTGTCATCAATACAGTGAATCTGTTCCTCATGGTTTTTCTTCTGCCATTTAATGTTTTTTTGGGGAAGGATGTGTTCAGAACACAATGTTTCCAAAACTTTAAGTGAAAACAGTTCTAAGTTGGTACAGATTTCTGGAGGAGAGTCTGCTGATTCTTCTTGACACCGGCTGCGCAGAGACATCATTACCACGCAGAATATGTCATCCCTGTTATAAACAGTCTCCGGCCGAATCAGACCTGGCCTGCCATGGAATGTCATTAGAGATTACAGGCTGCCATGGTTTTTTCCGGGTCCCCCTCCACACACAATACGGGACAATTAAAGCTCATAGTGATTCTGGCTACCATCGTAATAAACCGCATGCTCACGTTTTCATCCGGACGTAATCTACAATTTATGGAAGTTCGTCCTTAAACATTTACCTGCTTTTATGGCGGGGCTGTTAACTAGCATCAGATCGCTCTAAAATCCAGGATCCAACCTAATACTAGCCAGGGATGGCGGGAATTTTAGTCCAACCTCACTGGACTGACCACAGTTAGACAGCTCGGTGAGACAGTTAGACATCAGTCAGCCAATCTATAGCTTTAGTAGCTGCAAAACGAACCTTTTTTTAATGATTTAGTTTTACTGATCATGAATTTTTTGTTTTAGGATTTTTTGGATATTTTATGTTGATGTCCACATCTCTTCCTGGCTACAAAAAAGTTAAACTCATAAGTCATAAATTCCTATCCCGGTGCCCGCGCCCTGCACAGACTTGGCTGTGTTTGGTGTATGAGATCCGATGCGGGTCCACTCCTGATCCCCCCCTGAATTCTATGTGAAGCCGTTAGCAGACTCTGGAGACCAGATTGATGGTTATGGCGGCCGTCTATATAACCTCACAGCAAATTCAATCTGCGGCTTGGATTCTTTGTCTCCATCATTTTGGGGGATTTCATTACTTCCTGATTATGTGGACGCTGCCGGCCGCGGCTCGTACGTTCTCTCTTCATCATCCAATTATCTGACGATGCTGCTTATGCCCTGTGATTCCAGATCCAAGTGCACCTATTGTCCAATAACGCAGGTCCATGTTCATTATTGATAACTGATTATTTGGTATTATTAGAATAATGAGCTGGACCCTTCCAGTTCCTCCAGGATTAAAACACATGTTAATGACAACCTGACAGATAACCAACCAACAGATTAATAATTAATGCAGCCGCTACATCACAAATTAACCCTTGCCTAACTTCATGCATCACAAAAAAATATAATCTCGTCTGGGCCATAGTGGATTGTCTTGCCGATAGCACAGACCTGATCTCTGAACGACGAGCAATGTTTTGGTATATCAGGGGCCGCATGGGGCCAGGGCTCCTAATCATACACAGAGTGACATCTGGACACCGCGTGGACCCTCCGTCTGATCTGTGAAATGGAGGTGACATCTCCGTCCTGAACAATAAATAAAAGGTTGAGTTAAAATAAAAATTGCAGGTGGCGGATGTAGAATTGATCGCATGTGTGTTTGTCGGTTTAATATTTAAGGCAGGCGATGAGGTGAGTGATTTATTCTGTCTAGACGCTGAAATGATTTTCAGACACCAAATTATTTGCAACGTTACAGCAAGTAAAGGCGCCTTATTCATGCAGATTAGGACGTGTCGCCACTTAAAATCTGCAGACGGACTGCAAGAAAAATGATGCGGCGACTTATCGCCTGATTCCATGGGAGGTGCAGGGACGTCGCCCGCTCCCTGACAATGGAGATTCCTGCCAATCAATAACGAGAAGCGCTCGCCTCCTGAACTCACTTTATCAAACTTCAGACCCATTTGTTGTCCTGGCGGCAGCGGGGGGGTCGTTACTCGCTTTGGCTTTCTTTCCGTGTGAACGTTGGAGATAAAAACCGATGGGGGGAAGAAAAAAACAACTAATTTCTTCACTGCTGCTAATGGAGTCATACGGGGCAGTGAAATCATCTAAATCTAGAATATGAATGACAGAAAATGAACGTCATGTCAGGACAAAGAGCGAGGGGGGATAACGCAGCTCAGCCGCTCATCCATCTCAGGGGGTCGTCCGCGGACACCAATTTTATTTTACTTCTTTAGGGGTGGGTTGTGACTGTCCAACTGGGGCCTGGTGGGATAAGAGTGGGTTTACTGTGTAAGAATGGAAGCCTCTTTCTCCCGGTGACACAGACAGTGTGACCTGCAGGAATTTCGAAAAAGGGTCATTAATGGGTCAAAAGCAAGGACGCCGCTAATATCGCAGCACACGCGATTACTGACAACCTGATAAATGACTGTTTCCAGCCACAATTAGCCATGAATGGGCTGCTTCACACTAATAAAACCTCATTCATAACGCAATGGGCCCTCCCTGCTGAATCCACAAAGCTTTTCCGCATGGCGGGATATTCACTAACCACAGCTTCAAATAAAAAAAATTCACACGTTTTTCATATATTGCACAAATATCCATATCCCAAACCCCAATATCAGCAAAAATACTGGTGAAGTCCCCTGAAATTCACATAACAATCCATAAAAAAACTAAAAGAAAAAAACATTCAGATTAGAAATTCCTGTAAATATCAGGTTTTTTGTTGTTATTACGTTGGTTAAATTGGAAAGAATACTCTGTCTGGGATATCTGCTCTTCCGTCGGCATTAAACAGACACTAATTATCCCAATATTAGCAAAGTCGGGATGTCTGGTAACTATGTATTTCCTCATTTCTCCATCCTGTCATACCAGGCGGATCAGAGAACACAGGGGGGTGAAAGACCCCTAACTGTGGATTTAGGGAGATGTTGGCACCACATGCCAAAACATTGAAGCCTTGGAACGAGCTGGAGGACTAAAGGCCACAGGTTTGTGGTTTGGATTTTGCAAAGGTTTATACTTCTTTCTCCTATGTCTGTATATCTGCACAGCGTGGAGACCCACAGCAACCACTAAACACCAGCTTTCAGTTACAGAGGACCGAAAAACCACAAGTAACATAAGCCGGTCTCCTGGGTGTACGGGGTTAATTAGAGGATACAGGAACACAATCCAAAAAGGCTTAAAAAATAAATGTGCAGAGTCAGCAGATCAGAGGCAGCTTGCGACCCCAGGGTAGCCCTCATCCCAAAAGCACTTTATTGATTGGCCCCTGTGCGTAATGATCGGGTTAACCCCACAGTATGGCCCCCAGCTCTCACTGTAGTTATTTTTACATTTTGTGGCCCCGGTGATCGTTAATAAAATTCTTCTCTGTATCCCATTAATCTACCGCGGAGGGGGCAATGTTAATGCGATGGATAAAATCCCCAGTCGCCACGAAGTAGCTAAATCCCCCCCCCCCCACAGCTTTTACTGACTTGTTAGAGATCTGATGTGGGTTCAAATTGTGACGCTACAATGTGCTTGGTAATTATACGACGTGTCTACGACATCGGCCGAGGCGCAGTAGATCAGAGACACATAAGCAGGCAAACGGCTTTCCGGCGGACGATTAGCGGAAAAGGAAGGTCCCTGATCACAAGAGCTTGCAGTTCAGAAACACGAAGTGATCCTTCCCCTTTAAGACACTCGGGAACATGTTTTGGAACTGCAGCCGGCTGGATTCAAAGTGCAGAAAATGAACGTTACAAAGGAAATAATGTTGTTTTTTAGAAAAACGCTTGGTCGGCGCCGTTCCACTTTTGTTCTCTTCTCTCCTGTGAGCCGAACTTTGATTTTGTTAACTTTTATATCAAGTCTCACGCAGAGAAAGCAGCTCCTTCAGTAATTATGAGTTGCTTTAGAGACTCTGGTTACATAATCACTTTTCAGTTATAATGAGCCGAGTCTCGCGTCTCCGTGGTGCAGGCGTGATTGCCGGGTGCCGAGTCAGAGGCCGTGAGTTTGCCGCCTTTATCTGGTTAATGTTATGTTTACATGCGGTCCAGGGATGGGGGGGCTCTCACATACTCTCGTTCACAGGAAATCTTTTTCTGCTCTTTTTTTTGGTATGGATTTCCATTAACTATTTCAGTGCTGCGAGAACCTTTGGCCGGCATCACGATAAACTTAAATTGGGCAATATAATTGTTCCATCTAATGTTTCTTAGGTGGCGTGCGCATAAAATTTCTCTTGTGCAAAAATTTTCCCAGAGCCAAAATTATGTGCGCACAATATCCGCCCCGCATAAAGTATCAAAAAAATAATATATATTTTTTTTTAATGGGAAAAACTGTTGTGCGCACAATTTTTGGATGTGTGTGCTCTCTAAAAATGGTATTAAGTAAAATTGTTATACATTCCATAAAATTACCTCCATAGTTTCCAACTTTAAGTTTTTCGCAAAAACTAAGGGTGATCAGTAAAATCTTGGTTGCCATGGATACCGGGATTATTTCCCATAACATTCTGGTCACTTTAGTGCAAGGTCATTAGAAGAGGGGGGGGGCAGTGAAGCCATGATTTCTATGAAACAATCTGTGCCTTTAATCGCAGTGTTTAGAGAACGGCCCGGAACGTTCTGATCTAGAAATGGCCGGAGTCACGGTTAGATCTGCGAGATGCGAGACCCCCATGGTATCACCTGCAGTTAAACTTAGTTTTTCTGATTTTACGCTGATCCCCCACATAATGGCCCATTTCCCAGCTTCCAAAACCCCCCCCCCACGCTATCCTGTGTTTAACTCACATACTCTAAACAAATAATTCTGTGGAAATACCACATAGACTTTCGTATATTCTGTAAAATGCCTATAATTAGAAATATTAAACAAGAGGCGGATACAGTTTGTTCTGTGGCTACGGTGTATGCGGAGTCTTTACATGCTTGTACTTCTCCTGTCTTGTTTGCCCATTGTACAGCTCCGCAGAATATGATGGTGCTATATAAATCAATAAATAATAACATTTATGTCTCAATTATTCAGCTTGATTAGGCCAGTCCTGAGCCCCGTGTATTGTGTCGCTCGATGTGTCTTTGTGCACTTCACGGGGGGAGCCATCCAGCTGGGATACATTGTGTTCTGAGAAGCCTTCACAATAGCTCTCTGTCTTCATTTAAAGCATCAGCAAGGTGACAATGTCTGCCGAGCAGCCGAGAGCCACCTGATAATTTATCTGTTTTCAAGCTGTCTAGACATTGTTTGGGTCAGAGAGGGCTGTCTCTCCTTTGCCGAGGGGCTATAAGCTGCCTCTGTGCAAGAGGGACCCTCAGTGGCAAACTCTGCAAACTGTCTGCTGATGATTGTCTCGAAACGGTCACCGCCAGCTGGTCACAGACAGGCGACTCAACCGCCCCTCTGCAAACCCTGTACCCCAAAGCATCACAGTTCAGGGGGCATTAAGGGTTTTTGGCTTCCTCGTGGAGAAACGGCTTTATAACCATCAAACTGAATCTCGGGTTATATGTCGTCTATCGCTGCATATATCTCAGGTCCCTGATATTAAATAAAATATACGCAGGATCTGGGGAGGTCAATGAATATAATATATATAAAATAAGGACCCAGTCCTGGGGGTATAACATTGGAATTCGGATTTGATTTTAGAATAATGGTTATCATTAGCATAAATATTAGAACTGATGCCATAAAATGAATAGTAAATACATAAAATATCGGTCCTTCAAGTGGAAAAATTCATGGATTTAGACCACGAGCCCCGTAATGCTTCATGTTTGTATTGTGCTGACATATATCAGATGGATTTCTTTTACATTTATTTGTTAGAAAAAGTGAAACTTGGACAAGGTTTAGTATTTCATTTTTTCCAAAGATTTTACCAGTCTTGAAATGTACTGAATTAGTCCGACAGTAAACGTGTCTCCTCTGTGTTATATTCTGGTACCTGCAAACCTTTAGGTTGCCGGTAAGACCTGCTCTGCAGCTGGAGTATTTTAGCAGGTAGAGGCCTTGACCCCGCCGGCAGATCGCCCCCGTCAGCCCCGTCTGCCCCGTCGAGGCTGCTCCACTTATCCACCACCCTCTCAGTAAAGTAAAACTTCCTTCCATAGACATATATAAAGCCATTGTGTAACCTGCATCAGTCATCCGATTACATTATTTATTGGGTGATCTTGTCCAACCAGGGCTGTGTTTTTTTAATGTTTGTATGGGGTACTTCAGCAGCCATTATCAATACTATAAATTGAAAGGGAACCCAGGCCACTAGTCAGACAGAACATACGGATTCAGTTTTTTTGCCGGATATTTGTCCTGCGTCTGATGTCACCGTGAGCCCCGAACCAATTTGGCTACAGATTTCCCCTAAAAAGGAAAAAACTAACTTCTTCCTCCTTGGGAGATAAATCGATGGCAGACATAATCAGAACAGACACGGCACAAATCTGCTGTTCCATTACCCAGATCCACGTGTCTAATTTATCCCAATCTGCCAAAGGTTTTGTGCTGAATAAAGCCCGCTCTGTGTCTCGTCCTGCAACCGACACGTTTTTGTCCCCCGACAGTTTGAAATATTCTTTTCTGGACACTCTGTTAGCATTTCTTTTCCAGATTACGCCTGGAGTCCGCCAACTCTGCCTAGTGCAGATTTACTGAAATAATTAGCGTCATTCTAAAGTTCATTCAAACCTTGTAAGGACTGATTGTGGATCGTTCATCAATAACGACAGCATACAGTCTACGGGCTTCCACGCGCACCAGCTCCGTGAATGCGCTGTGTCGGTTTTGGTGACCTCGTTTAATGTCGGACTCGTGGGGACATGCGTTTCACCAGAGCAGGGGCCGGATAATCCTGAGCGCTGGAGGTGAAGAGCGGCACCTGAGACGTGGGTCTCTGAGGATTCCTGAAGTTTTTTACTTTGGGGCAGCTCAGCACCTTAATTAATTCAGACCGAAAACCTCTGTCTGCATTCAATGCCTGCTCTCGGCTTTTATAGCACCGATTACCTGGAGTATCCTGGCGCAGACGTCTCGAGGAGCTGCTTTTGTTTCTGTTGCTCAGAGGTGTCACATGTAGGACAGACTAACCTGGGCTACAAATCATGGAAAGAAAGTTCCGCGCTTCAGAGCAGAGAAGAAATAGGTTTTATTTCCTATGAGATAAGAGTCTCCGTCAGCTGGCGATAACGCGTCCCGGAGACTTTCCTGACTCAGAAGAAATGCGTGACTCAGGAGTTGCGTCTGGAACATGCATGGCCACGCAGCCCGGAGGTTCAAACCATTCACATGCCTTTATTTGTCCAGGAAGTTGTTTTATTGCCGCCATTGTCTAATCGCTGTCACATTTCAGGGTTATTAATAGAATCACAAGTGTTGTTTGTGCGGTCGGGAATCTTAGTCACCGCTGTCTGGACGCGACTTATTCCAACAGCCTCGACGTGGTGCGCAGCGGATAAACTGGGACCCAGCTCCTAGGGAAACAGCGCCACGACGAGGCATCGTACCGGGGAGCGTTGCAGGATCTCAAAGCCGCATTTTTAGGAATTGTAAAGTTATTAATATATGCAGATTCTAGAAACGGGAATGTCTGGATATCTTTTACTCCATGATGTCATGCTGTGATGTCATTCCACAGGGTCACTCTATGATGTCACTTTCCTAATGTGTGTTAAAGCAATTGTACCTCTTGTACGCTTTCTCCCCAATCTTACTGGCACTGTGGAATCTGCTGCTACATAAATAAATGTAATGTTATGTAAAATTCTATGCTGTTACTCCATGTTGTCACTACGACGCCACGTTATGATGTCACTCCCACATCCTCGCGTCAGCTTCCCTTGGATCAGGACTCATACAGTGTATAAATCAGGTTCTGAGAGCAGCTCTGTCCCCAATTATTTCTCTGTAACCAAACGGCTTCCTTTACTTAGTATATAAGGCCTCAGAACGAAAAGGGTTAAGGAGCGTGTTCATCCTCTGCACGGAGGGACACTTAGTCTGTGTTTTTATTAATTGTCCTAATGGAAGAGCTTCAAAGGCAGCGCAAAAAATCCGCAAAGACAGAGGGAGAGACACAGAGAGAGCGAGGAAGAGGAGGGGGAGCTAGTTACGGCTGACTTTGAAACCACTTTAGTCTGGATTTAAGGAAGGT
This sequence comes from Spea multiplicata, assembly GCA_009364415.1. NCBI lineage: Eukaryota > Metazoa > Chordata > Amphibia > Anura > Pelobatidae > Spea > Spea multiplicata. Next base: position 15,046 of record VKOC01005651.1, on the reverse strand, counting down.
GCGCGCCAGCGAGCTGAATGCTAAAAGCCTTTCATTTGTATTCGCACGGGATGAGTTTCATCCACTCGCATGAGACGAGGCTGTTTAATTATCCTGGCTGGTTAACGCACAATGAAGTCGCTGACGGGCGTTTTTGGGACAGGATCCCATCCCCTTGGGAGAATAGACTTCTGGTGCAAAAAAAGTCAGAAACTGGCGGTTTGGGGCACATTAGAAAATCCGGTGACAAGCTGAACGCCAGAAGGCAAAGCAAGCAGAATCACGCATTTTGGATGACGATTCGCTGCCCTGGTGCCATTTTAATGTCCCCTCAACTGTAATGAACTCGAGTGAAGGATTTAGCTCTGTAACATGTGAGTGACGGCCGTCCTGTTACAGTTCACCGGTCACAAATCAATAATAAAAGACAAAATCACGGCTTTGGTGTCCGTTTGTGATGTCATTAGTGCACCCCCTTGCTGCAGACCAGGAGCTATAGTAAAAAAAAAAATCACACTAAGGCTTCTTCTTAACGCCAACCATGAGCCTCCACGTACAGTTTCCAGATTGGCCCAACCAATTACCGATACGAAGTGTGAAGAATGACTCCCAAACTGGAGCAAGCCCAATGAGAGAGACTTTTATAAACTCGAGTTTATAATTCTGAGAAATATAATAGCGGCTGCCAGACCCCTGCAGGTACCAGTCCTTTGAGTGAACCAAGGTTTCCATACAGGGCCAGACAAGCGTATGGAAAGACATTGCCAAACCTTTATATTTCCCCCCAAAATTCCTCCCTCCGCAGAAGGACCGTCCCAGGCCGAGCACGATTTTAGGTAAGCTTTTAAATTACCAAAAATGTAGAAGATAATCGCTTCCCATCCGCCCAGAATTAGGGAATTATTTGCTAACTTTCCCGTCCTTGGCCGATTTCCACTTTAAATTCCTTTTTAAGGGCAAATAATTACCTTAAAATTGAGGCACTTGTGGGGCACTCCAGCTCTTCAGGTAGAAGGTTAATTGAGTTTACACAGAACGTGCGCAGCTTCCTCTCCATGTATTAGGCCGGTCCTTGTAATATAATTGGATTAGCGCGATTTATACTTCACACGCGCAGGTTCTGATAACAATAGCTACATTTTAACGAAAGCGACCTCTTCGCACCGCTGAGTACGTCCGTGACTTTCCGTTGTCCAGAAAAATTTTGCCCCGTTGATTTAGAATTTCTAATAAAATAATCATTTAAAACAAGTCCGTGATATAAAAACTGCAGAATATTCATTAGAACCTTAAAAAAGCCTCTATGGTGATCTTTTTTTAAGGCTTTGAAATTATGCTGGCACTTGGCGTGTTTTATCTTTACTTGAATTCAGGGTCTCTGTCCGTCTCGTCATTGAAAAACAGACCCCTTTCAACATCTATGGGGCTGCAAGGATTAGGGAGAAGGAGGAGAAGACCAGCAAAGATGGAAGCCCTCCATGTGCCACCCTCTCCAACGTCTAAATACCATTCTTCTAAAGGAAGTCACCAGTATTCAAGCAGGGATCCCAGCTGTGATATAGCAGGGAGAAAAGCACCAATAGGGACGCTCGGATATCATTAAGTCAGAGGAGAATACGAAGGAGTTGGCTACAGACTGAAAATCTGTAGTCAACTGACCCTGAAAATCTGCCCACTTACCCCGAGACTGGGGTAAAAACCCTGAGAACCTGCCCATTCACCCCGAGACTAGAAAAAGGATAAATCGCTGGTTGATCACTATATAACGTGTTATCACGCACACTCAGGTGCTTGTTACTTTAACGTTTTCAGAGTTTGTTTCTTCCATCCAACTGTGAGAAAATACTTCTTTAAAATTATGCATTTGGTAACTATGTCACGTTAAAGACCCTGAGAATAAACATGGCAGGAATAAGAAGACACCAACTCCGCATAAAAGTTACCGATCCGGCAGCCTCTGCCGTCCGCAGCCGTCAGCGGGAGATATCCGAAGCTTCAGCGTAATTTTTCCGAAGGTGATTTTCCTCCTGCGGCCGTGCACGCTCGCTCGCTGTCTGTCTGGTTTTTTTTTGTGGGTTTTTTTTTTTTGCAGAATGGGATTTTTTTTTAAAGACGGCTAAACAGCCAAAATCTGAAAGTGCTTGGTGGTGGTGCTGCATCGCACAGCCCGTGGTTATAAAAGTGATTGCGGCAGGGGAGGGCGAGAGTCCGCAAGGAGGGAAAAAAACAGAGCGAGAGTTACCGAGAAGCTTCGAGAAGATCATCTCTCCTCCAACTTTTTCTTATTTATTTATTTATTTCTCTCTCTTTTTTTTTCCTGAAGAAATGTTGTTTCAGGGAGTGTCGCTGCAGCTTGGCAGAAAAACCAGACGTTACCTCATTGCTGCAGACAGACAGCAGATCTCTGTGCCAGGCCAACTCCGCAGGAGAACCAAGTCTCCCTGATTAGCACTTCCCTGCTTCAAGAGCCCCGGAGGGCTGTCTTCCACCTTGGCTTCTAAGTGGGTACTCGGGGGTCCTTTTATGTCCAGACAGACTCTGGAATAAGGTGATAATGGGGACCCAGGCCAGGGTTATCAACTTCTAAGAAACATATCTTAAATAATTGATACGATCCACCTTCAATATCTGCAGCAAGTAAAAGTAGCAGAACGGAGTTCAGGATGAAAGCTTTCCCGGCAGGGAGGTTCAGGCTTTCCGAGGATGTAGCGCTCCCTATTAGACAATGGGGTCGACTGACGCTTACATCTCAGAGAGACATGCAAGGAACACGTGTGAAAGGGTTAAAGAGACAAGGATTCCACATGCAGCCTCCACTCAACCAAACAGAAAATTCTGGCTTATTGAGTCAAAATAATACAATTCTGTTAAGGTTTATTCTTTGGCCAAATTACGATTCTCCTGTTACCAGCCTTGCGTCTCTCATCACAGATGGGTTCACATGAAACATATGATGTCATATGCACACCTATCATGATATCAAAGCCAGTGGTGACATCATAAAACGACGTGGGGGTTGCCTTAAAACAAAAGAACAATAAAAAGGATTAAACAAGATATTAAAAATAACAAAAACCTCAGACATTGTGAAGTCGTTGCAACATTTTATTTCCCTAGAATGTGCTACTTTTACATATATACTTTGTTTTGTAACATTAAAGCCCCAAAGTATATATTATATGCTGGCATTATATACTGTACCCCATGTAGGGCTGACATTATATACAGTGCGCCGTGTGTGGTGGGTATAGGGTATTATAATCTGTAAACCCCCCTCTCATTTGGTGCCCTGTGAGCCAGTCCTGGTTTAGCTCTGTTTTAATGTGTCGCAATTTCTTCTGTAATGTAGGTCGATTGTTATTTCTTGGTGATTCACGTTAGATATTTGGTGAAACATTTTCTTTACCCTGTCCCCCCCCCCATGTGCTTAGGGGAATGCAGACGATGTTCCCGTGCAGGTTGGAAGGACGTACATCAGGTACTCTAACAGTAAAGCTACAAACCGATTTAGTTAGGATGATTTCTATTCAGTGTCTGTCGCTGGTTTGGAAAACTTACGGTTCACATCAACACAAAAAGGTCACGGAAAAGAGAAAGAAGCCGCGCGGCGGGATGATGGAGAGACCTATCAGATCAAAAGCATGGCAACCTTTTACTGTTTAACGTCTCACTCGAGCGCCACAACCTCTCTGCAAATTCAGGGTAACTTCGGCTGCGTCTGCTCTTGTCCTGCGGAGCTCAGGGACCTTCAGAGGTGTCCGCAAATAAAACCCCCCGGCGTGTGATTTCCTTTTTCACCTCTCTGACTATTGATTTGTTTTGCGCATCATCTCCATGCAGATGAGAGGAGCTGTCATCCTAACCTCAGGTCGTCTGGAGATGAAATCCATTCCTCCACCGCTCACAGAACTATATTTAGGCCTCTCGCTTTCTGCAAACCCGGCCAAGGTTTCCATTGGCAAAGGAACAAGAAAAGTGCAGGGTAATTAAATGGTGCAGGAACCTCCTTGTGCTGACAATCAGCCCGCTTGGCAAAAACCTAAAATGTTTTATGAAAACTGCAACAAGAATAGTCACCTGTGACTGAACAAAACCGCCTTAAGTAGGCGTTATAAAGTATTGAATATATTTCGATTCGGCTCTGTCACTGAGCTTGCCTTATCGCTCTCTTTACAACAAAGTTACTTAGAACTTTAAGAAAACCTTGGGGAAGTCTTTGAAGGTCACACAGTCCGAGCATGCTGGATATAGCTCAGTGGTGCGTCCATCGCGGCTTTGCATCATGCCCGGTTTGCTATAACCCCAAGGATCCCTCGCTTAATAATGGATGAGAAGACCCCGTCCAAAAATAAACAGCGGAACAAAAAAAATCAGGTTAGCGCAGCAGAGACTGTGAAACCATGCAAAATGCTGCTTTTATTTAATAAAATGTTAAACTGCGTATAATTCAAGCTAATAAGGCACCAAGTCTGTATCTGGAGTAATCAAGTCCCTGCCGCAGCTCCGATATCTGACGGCTGATTAACCACTTAGATCATAGGGAACCGCAGCCATTCCTGAGCGGCCCGCGTGGAACTGGACCGGACTCCAGAACTTAATTTGGATGCATAGTTAGATTGTATCGGTCGCGTTAAAGGTCCGGCCAGAGGCCCCCACCTTCTAAACTTAATGAAATCTTTACGGCTGCAGCAAAGCGCTACTTTTCGTCGGTCGCACGGAATATCAGAACGTTGTTCACACCGTAAGCTTTTCCAATTTAGAAACGGAGCCGGCGTAGGAGAGTGAGGGTCTCGGCTGTGGAATTTCCGGGTGTTTAACACACATCCTAAAGACCTATATAAAGAACGGGATCTTAGCGCTATCAGTAACAGTTTTGTGCTGGTAATACTTGGAATGACTTCAATAATTAACTGAATCCGCATAGAAGGCCTGTGGCCCGCGTCTTAATATCTCTGTAACCCCTTCTATGCCGTCCGAGGCATCGGAAAACTCTCAAAAATCAGTCCAGGCCTGAATAGTAAACAAATCGGTTTTGGGGAAAAGAATGAGGATTTTACACAAAATGTGATGAGGACAGGAGGCTGATATTCATTAAACACGTTTATTACAGCTTAGCGAATGTCCGTCTTTCCTTCGCCGGTCCGTATGTCAGCCCTGTCTGATTATCTTTCTATCACCTGCTTTTCTGTTTCTGGCAGTGAAAGGGTTTTGTGTAAACTGAAGATGAAACTTCTCCAGCAGATAATTGTTGAAATGCTTTATGACGGCAGCAGAGCATTTAATTAACTGATTAGAGCAATTAAACATTGACAAAGTAAATGGCACATGTGATTAATGAAATCAATCAGGAGAAAGTAACAAGACAGAGAGGGATCGGAGATAAACGTCCGGGGAGCGGGATTATTCTGTCTGAGGACAGGACATGTGCGGGGAAATCGTTGTGGATGTCAATAAAATGATTTCTTTTCTGCACCTCTGTCCCATGCGCTGAATATTTCAAATCTTCCATTAATGAACCATCTCATTTCTTCAGAAAATGAGACAATAAGGAGGTTCATTCCGAGCTGGAGCAGCATTTCTGGTCTATAAATCTGGTGTATGGCCCTCGCACCACGGGGAGACGGACTTAGAGTCGGTATGGAGGCTCGTCCGTAACAGCCACGCATGGTTCTGGGAGACCAGCTGCGCAGACTGTCATGCATACCGTCAGCAGGAAGATGGCGCTTGGCCACAGCAGGAAGTTCGTCTCCGACATTTCCTTTGAGCGGCAAAAAAACATCTCTTTTGACTAAGACTGCAGTACAGAATATACAGGTCTTCGGCACCCCAATGGTTAATGCCCCTGTTAATAGCCCCGATGGCAACGTGATTTACAGTGAGTGGGCCATTTGCACCGCGAGACACCTTCCGCTGACACAAACTGTCCCTGGGAAGCAGGAGTTTGACAAACAATACAGATCAGCTTGCGCGGCTGACGGAAGAGCAGAATTCAGACGCGGACGGCCACCCACATAATTACTGTCAATTTCTTCCAAATCTACAACTGGCAGTGACAGCGCGTCGTAAAAACTGAAATGCAGGGATTCATTAGCACAGACGCAGATTATATAATCCCACGCGCTCCTCGCTCACCCCAAAAGTAAACCTGGTTATTGTGTATGGTGATCCAGACAAATTAACAGTCCTCAAGCCATGCCAACCTCTAAAGAGGCCAGACCATAAGAATAACCCGGGCGTGTTGTATGAACATAAAAAAAAGAGCTTGCAAAATTCTACGATACTGTAACAATGCATTTCCCACAATGAAAACTGGAGCAGGACTCGGCACAGAGGAGACCGGTCAAACTGAGACAGTGTCACCTCTATGCCACCAGCACAGAAGATCTCCTCTCTGAACTTGATCAATTTGAGGACTGTTACGCCTACCAAATGCCTTGGAGTTCACAATGGGTTAGCGTTCCAATGGGATTTGCCCCCTCGATGTCTCACATTCCCGTGCTATGTCTTGGCCGTGGCTGGCAGATGTCTGGGAATCTGCCACGAGCCGTACAGGACACTCATACTTTTTAACACATGCCGAATATCCCTTCTAGTGGACCCAATGCTCACACAGCGTCACCTGCTGACAGCTGTACCCTGTAACCTAATGACACAATAGTCAACCAGTTGGTACACTGACTGTACCCATGGATGAGTTGTATGCAGCGTTATTTGATACATTATCTCTTCCCGCGGTGATAGATAAGACTAGCTCGTAATTGCACTGCGAAAGCACCTTCAGAATTGAGGCGCTCATTAAGGTGCTAAGACGCTTATCCTCCTTGTGTTATATTTAGGAGGTGCTCCTTGCTTGGGGAGCACTGGATCTTCGTTACTCGTCACCCACAGACAGACATTTAGGAAGCAGAGTGCCGTCTGTAACTGCCTCATGATTCCAGGTCAGCAGATCCGAGTCCATATAATTATCTGTCCCTCGTTACTGCGCTGGGAGCAGCTCTGGCAGGGAATGCCCTTCAGGAACAGACCTCCCCGCTGTTCAGATGCTTGAAAGGCAGCATCTGGGGAGAGGGAACCAGTCGGCCGACAGACAAGTCTAGCCTGGCACGCCTGAGCTGTCAGACGGCATCTTTTTAACCCTCTGGTTCATGGAAACAAAAAAAGGTTCTGGAGCTTGCGCAGAAACTGCAATTATATCAAATGGGTACAAGATTAACATTGTAGATTGTAAGCTCACAAGAGCCGGTCCTGCACCCCCCCCATGCTGGTCGGGCTGTTGCGTTCAGATGGCAACCGGGTCACTTTTATTTGAAACGGCGGATAATAAAGATACTTCTTCCAGCGCAGAAATCGTCATCCATCAAAACCCAGACAACCTTAATGTAACGCAGTTTCCAGCGAAGAACAGCCATGTGGTGGGAAGCAGGGGCATCTGTGCGGGGCAGAGTCGGCATAGAGTTCTCGGGTCTTCTGTTTCTGGGTTCCCCTCACCTGCTGTCAAGTACCGTTAATAACTCGAAATGACTTTATTCTGAAAGTTTATTGGCCATTAGTGAAACCGGATAATAAAGTTATTGTGACTTTCCAATGTTTTTGAGCCTCGCTACTGCGCAGGGATCCTCCATCTTCTGTCCAGGTCTTGCCGGGGTGTTTGCCGGCTCTCCATGCCCTCTAGTGACGTCTCGAGTAACGGCAGGTTCTGAACGGATACTGAAAGCTTTTCATGGCTGTGCTGTACCCCCGTCACTGTCTGCAGTTTAGTATCTGCGTGATGGCCGTAGGGGCCAATGCGTTATTATGGGCAAGACTCGTGTCCCCCTGAAACCCACAGGCTGGGTGCCTTCTGTGGTCGAGAGGAGGTAAAACTGAGAATGCGACTCACGTGCCGGGTAATACCTTTCCTTCCAACATCAAAGGACGTGGGGGAAAAACTGGAACCCCCGATAAGATTATTTATGGAATTTTAGGAATTACGAATGAGTTTGTGTTGGGTTCACTTTGAATACTTAGCAAGAACATTAAGTCGGCCGCCGTGGGATGCCCACCGAGATGTAACAAGGGGTCCTGGGCTACAGCTAGTGTTTTAAATTTTAGATTTTTCAATATTAATCTTTACTTTTATGTTGGTGGAAAAAACCTCAATCATCCATCAACCAAAAAAAATCCAGAATGAGCCGAAAGTCACTTTCTTCGGCATTCCAGAGGCCGCTCATGGTAACTGGAACATTAAACTTCTCATATTTTATGGTGATTTTATGGACTCGAGTCTTTCTTCAGCTCAGTATTTGCTTCGCCCACCAAACGTGGCAGAGCCCACCGCACGTCATTTGACTGACTACCATTTGTGGTTTTCTCCTGATCCTGCAATTGAACGGTTAATGTGCAGCAGGCCATGCGCCGCTCGGTCTTACTGTCAGATAACAGCCTTTTCCTGAGCGGCAGATTTGCTTCTTAGTACAGCGAGTACTGAACTGAAGCCCAACTTCAACAGAGTCTGGCAGGTGGAAGAAATTCCTTTACCACCCGGCCAAGTTTCCAAAAGGAATATTAAGTTGGGTTGAGATTCATTAACGCTCTGTGTTATCAAGAGACGCGGCTCAGGGGCCCGCAGCACACATGGGGCGGTCGTTGTGATATTCAGACTCTTTTATTTAAATAAGTACAAAGCGCTAATCTCACCCAGCCAGATAAAGCTAACGATGCCGTGACGTTACTGCTTGCGTGAGCTTTAGTCCCACGCAGGCAGGAAAGGAGTCAGCACAGAGTGTTCCGCTCCACGGGGCAGCAGTCACAGCTTTCAGAGGACTTAACCTGCCCAACGTCTGCTTCACGGCCCTGCGGAGGCCGCGCATCTCGCAACAAACGTGGAGGGAGCTGAGCACCTAGCGGTCCTGACTCTGCGACACAGGGGCCTGGAACACAAGGGCTCGCTCATCTCTTTAATTTCTTTATATGAGGTCGGCCCAAGCCTTAGGAGAGACCCCCGGCCTCGGGAGAGACCCGTGTGGCTCATCTGACAGTATGATGAGCCTGAAAATTCCCGATTTACGGAGCGACTCTCTCCTCCGCCCCCAAAATCTGCCCCCCCCCCGTGTGCAGTGCTCCTTTCCTGAAACCTTCTGAATAAATCATATTTCTAAAAAAGATGCTTGAACCGCCTCAGACTTCTCTTTCTTGTTTCCAGACAGGACTTTTTAATGATTATTACGGTTGCCAGGGGCAACAAGACTAACGAAATCTTTTTTTTTAATGTATTTATCTAATTACAATTTTTTGGTCTGAAAACATTTTGCTTTTCACTAATTCATTCGATTCGCTGTTGAGCCGAGCCGGACCCTCGTTAACCCTTCACTGCTGAAGCCCAATACGGAGTGTGAAGGGTGCAAAAGCTGAACCACTGTGGCTTGTATGGAGTTAATCATTTGTCTGTTACATTCTATTGAAAAAAAACATATTGTGCACACACAAATCTGGTGTTTTTCAGGTGACAATGCTACTGTGTGCGACATCGTGAGCCAAGCGATTTATTAGAATAAAGACTCCTGAAACCCGGGAGCGGAAGCAACACTTGCTGTGGGTGTTTGGGGGACCCTCTATTCCACGTTCTGTACCTTTTCCTTCGTTATTCCGTGAGTACAGGGCTGAGGTTTTTCCTTGTTGGATTTGGCCTGCCCTGACCTTTGGCTCGACCCCCTGTGCCGCCTGCCCCGATATTATTGAACACCCAGTTCACTGACCTCATGCAGGGTAAGCTGTGTTATTTCTACTACTAAAAATGTGGTTGAAATATTTTTTTTAGCTGAAGAGGAGTGCTTTTGAATGAGTAAAAATGACCATCATTGGCTAAACCGGGTTATTGGGGCGTTTAAATCCCAACAGCGAGACGCATCTAATCATCCGACGCGTTTCTCCGTCGGCAAATATCTTTGTAACGGTCTCTGTTTTAAGGCATGTGACATCATTTCTCAGAGGATGATGCGTTTCTTCCGTGGGTTAGTCAAACATGCGCATCCTTTCTGGCAGCCAAACCCCCCCTCCCCGTTTATCTGCGTTTCTTCCGTTTTTGCTTTAAAATGTCCTTCAGCCGACGCTCACCTATAATTCTCCAAATACTCCGCAATCATTGAAAATGTGCTGAAATTGATTGTTTAGGTGGTGAATATTAATGCAGATCCCGCGGACGGGCGCTGACATTTCCTACGATCAAAAGACTCCACGGGAAGATGGCATTTGGAGCATTAAAAGTTTTTACACGCGGTACGGCGTGTGCCGGACGTAACGCTCCTCAACAGATCTATTATTATACGGAAACACAATGAAGATTTATCCAAAGGCCCCTCTGGCTTTAAAAAGAAGACATAACATGACTGCGATTTCCCCCGGAGGTGGTATTTATTCCCAGGTAAGTAAAAAATATTAAGGTTTGTACCCTCTCCCCCTCATTTTTTTTGTTGCTCTCCCATCACCCGACCATAGATTGTCAGCTCTCCATCTGAAAAAGGGCCTAGAAAATAAACTGGAACTACTGGAGGAATTAGGATTCCAAATAAAACGGTTACTAGAAATCCATCAGATTCATGCGCGAAGCGATGCCTTTCTTAACAATTTCCCGCTGCATCACCCCCTCGTGCTGCTTTAACTGATGACGGGTGAAAAGTTAAGAGAACCAATTACACGCATTTTATTACGGCCCCAAATACTATCAAGACACTTAAATCCTTATTAACACCTTTTTAATGTATCCGCGTCCTCAGACCCTGCCATTTTTCTTCCTCTGAGCTTCATTAAGCTGATGTAACCAACAAATCTTGACCTGCCTTCCGAGGACATTAATAAGAGAAATTAGCACGTCCTCCGAGAGAGTCTCTTGCGCAGAACCTGATTTCAGCGGTGCTGGATCTATTGGGTTAATTTATTATTGATTTCCTACGGGGAAAAATCCATTTACTGTGAAAGGGACGATCACGCAGGACTCGCCCCTTCTGCCCAAAGCTTTGTAAATAGAATGGCATCTGCCTGGCCCATAATTAAACATGGCGGACAGTTATCACATGTTCCAGGTGCAGAACGAGAGGATGGGGTGCACCTGAGTGAAATTTTATTGACAGAATATCAGACGCATGCTCAGCACACTGTCTGGAGAGGTAACATAAAGACGATGTATCAGGGGGAGAGAAGGAGGTTGTAAAAATTGTTTAAAGAGCTAATTAGATGTGTCCTTCTCCTCTTCCTCTACTCTCCATCTACTCCTTCTCTTCTTCTAATCCTCATCCTCTTCTTCTAATCCTCCTCCTCTTTTTCTAATCCTCCTTCACTACTCTCTGTCTACTCCTCCTCTACCTCTACTCTTCTTCTAATCCTCGGCCTCTTCCTTGGGTGAGTGGCAGGAGGCTGGGGAGGTGGAGGGGTGCAGCGAGCACAGTGTGGAGGATGGAGGAAAATCAGGTCAGGCGGGGCTGATGTACCAAGTGCTTCCGGCAACCCAGATGCTGCCACTAGACTGTAAGCTCTTTGGGAAAGGAGGCTGCTAACATTACTTAAAGGGACTGCGTGTGATGAGCCAGATGCACCTGCTTGAGTTCCATGTCGCCCAAGTACCTCAGGGGGTCCTGGTTTGCTGTCATATTAGGGGACTGAACCCCAGTGGGTCTGTAGATCTATTAATCTATTATCTGTAACCGCGTCGTCCCGCCCACAGATCAGCCAATCCCCCGACACATCGGCCGTATCAATCTGCGGCTCATTGATCTGCCGTCAACCGGCCGATACGTCTGGTTAAAGCCCACGGTGACCGGCAGTTCAGGTCGTCACTAAAACCCATTTACGGAGAGGATGTGGGAAGCGTAATCTCTCCGCTCACACATTTATAGAAACCCAGCGAGGATCCAAAAACCTGGCAGACTTCACAAAAGCGAAGCTGGTACTGGGGCGAGAGAACTAAAAATACCGCGGCTCTGTCCGCCCTCCTCAAACACAGAGCGCCGCTGCCTCCCGCCAGCCCAAATCCCTCAAACACAAAGCAAGGCTCTACAGAAACTGTGTCCTGGGGAACAGCACCAATGAGGTTATAACCCTTTACACTTACTCTGCATCCCACTCACTCTGTCCTGGCAGAAGTGGTAGAGGGTAATACAGTGAGGGTATAAAACATGCGCGGGATAGACATACGGCTCCTGAATCTAAGACGGGACCCACAACTGATTAAGGTTTGAGTCTTTACAGCAGTAGAAACGGGTGACTAGATGGGGGCGATCTAGGTTTCTTTGTTAATTGGTCGCTATAACTTTATTAGGGTAACAAAACGACAATCACTCTTTATGGCTGCTGAAAAGCAGTGCGCGGCGCCGGCTTCGCAGCATCATGAGATCAGAAGGTGGTGAAAGACAACATTGTTTAATCATTAGAGCGCTCTATTACCGCCAACCTGTCACTGGAAACAAACCCGATGTAACGGCGAAGCCAACTGGGCCGGCAATTGGTGGGAAAACCAAGCTGCCGGCGGGGAAGAGAGCGCTGCAGGGTTGGTTGATGAGTTGAGTCAAATTGAAGAACTCTCTAAATGGCCTGACCCAGCTAGATCATGCGCACTCGCTCTAGAAGATTGGTGGAGACGGGAGAGACGCACGTGGGGTTTATTCTAAAGCCCCCTTTAAATCCCCCCAAGAGAACAAATCTGCCCCCCAATGAATGCAGCAGGACCCCCAACGCTCTGTTATTACCCCCCTGCCAAGCAAGCGCCGTTCATTGTGCACACGGCGGGAATGTGGACGAGACGTTAGAATGAGAGCCTTTTTTGGTTGTTCTATTTGACAGCCGCTGTCGGGAAGGAAAGCGCCAACCAAAAGAATACGGAGGGGCCCGGCGGGTCGCAGCCGGATCCCATCCCACACACCGGATTCCTGAGCAAGCTTCATGCCCACCGCTGTACAGCCGTGCTGTTAACATTATTATTATGATGTCATAGATAGGGGGGAAACATTTGGGTTACGCAAAAAAGGAAATCTGGTGCAAAGTTTGAAAAGAGGCCTTATCACCATAGCAACTAATGGGACATCCTTACTAATTGCGTCAGGCATTCCATTGGTTGCTATGGGGATAGGATTACTTTTCAAACACTGGAATCGCTTGAGACCCATTTCTGGAAAGAGGGGGGGCTGGATGTGCCCCCCGGCGAGTTAGGTGAACGCGGGCATGTCGTGAGAGGTCAGAGAACGTGACAAGAGCTTTCTGAATTCCGTTTCTGAATCATGACCTGGGCGCGGGGATTCGGGTTCCTGCGCGGTCAGCGCTGCTCTTGCTGCATTCAGCTGATAATGTGGTTTCGTTGCTCCTGCCCTCGCTTCATCTCGTGTCGCTTCACCTTATCAGCCCTGAGCCATTACTAACATTACGTTTGTTATCGCTCTACCACCCCTGCTGGTTGGCAGCTCCATAAATATTCAAAATCTTCCCTCCCAGCCCTGGATAATCCTCAGTATTGGAGCGGCGGTATTGGCAGTATCGGCAATATCCTCAGTATTGGAGTGTACAGTCGTAGAGTGCTGGGTATACTGTCAAACAATCTGTTAACCCTTTCTATATAGTCAGGAGATAATTAGCCCCTTGTGTAACCCTTATTATTATATTCAGAGCATGGACTGGGCAGTTGGTACCGGAGGAGGGAATCTCTGGACAGTTATTGGGCTATCTGCCCAGTGGGGGGCACTTTGGGGGGAGGAGGCAGTCTGGGAGGTCACACTGCACCCTGACGACCCCGACGCTATGTACACCGCATTCTCCTGTCACCCACGTGTATTTATCCCCGCATGTGTCCTCTGGCTATGCTCACGCGCTCTAATTGGACAGGCATTATGTCACACGCCAGCCTGCAGCCGCTCTCACTTTTCATTGGGTGAATAAGCTGTCCGTCTGGTTCCAGACTTGTCTGCTACGTCACTGTCTGGAAACGCCCCCTCTGTGTCCCAAGGGAACATTTAAAGAGGCAGAGGTCATTTAATTAAACGGGGTGCTCCCCCCCCCCAGTGTGGGTGCACAGCAGCGGCAGACAACATGAACTGGGGCAAATAAACCCAGGACAGAAAGGGGGTAATTATAATGCCCCTATTACCCTTATGTCGTTGGAAGGGAGAGAATTACTATATAATACCCCTATTACCCTCACACTGCTGGTGAATAGGAACGTAAGGGCAGGTGGGTAGTTGCACTGTTACCAGCATCGTTGTAATACAATCCAGTATATGTAAGCAGGTAATTATTGTATAATACCCCTAATACCCGCACCCTGTCAGTAGGTGGGTGATTACTGCATAATACCTCAATTACACCCCAGTACAATGACTGTAATTTACATATTATACGGTACGGTAAGTATATCCAATATAGTGACCGTAATAGATACATTATACAGTATATACTGTAAGTGCTATCTATATAGTGAACATAATAGATACATTCTACGGTAAATATGGTAATTACATCCTATATAGTGACTTTAATAGATACATTATAGGTTATATACGGTAAGTGCTTCCTATATAGTGACTGTAATAGTTACATTTTATGGTAAGTACTTCCTATATAGTGACAGTAATATATATATATATCATATATACGTTAATTACATCCTATACACTTACTGTATAATGTATTTATTACGTTTACTATATAGGAAGTACTTACTGTATACTGCTTATTGAATATACTGTATAATGTATACATTATGGTCACTATATAGGATGTACTTACTGTATAATATATATTATGTTAATATATATATACTAGTCCATGTATTTACTGTATATATATATATATTAGTCACTGTATAGGATGTAATTACTGTATATTATATACATATATAAATTAGTCACTGTATAGGATGTTATTACCATATATTATATATATATCAGTCACTATATAGGATGTAATTGATGTATATTATATACATATATAAATTAGTCACTGTATAGGATGTTATTACCATATATTATATATATATCAGTCACTATATAGGATGTAATTGATGTATATTATATACATATATAAATTAGTCACTGTATAGGATGTTATTACC